>NW_019091369.1:1681668-1709165 GCF_001949145.1 Acanthaster planci | reverse complement strand
TAACCACCACAGTCGCTGCTCAGAGGTATATGTATAGGTCCTCAGTCAGGAAAAGGGGGCTGATAAATTTTTCCCGATTTTTTTTTCTCACCCAGATAAACATTACTACCCCCAGGTGGTACTACCATTTATTTCAAAGCTGGTGCTTTCATATCCTTTAATTAAAAAATCCCAGAGGAAAGCGTTACTTTGTGCAATGAATAAACGCTGGATGATTTGGACAATAAAAATGGAGTTGGAAAGTATAACTGCAATAAAAGAGGATTTTGAAATTGAGAGTTTTAACGTTGGAATCATTTGTCAAGCAAAACAGTCGCCGACAGATTTAGTGGCCGTAAAGGAAGTCAGCTTGCCATGTTCAGAGAATACTAGCAATGCAGGATATCACGTATGGTGCAAAAACTGACGATGTTGTCGTGTGTATTTGTCAACCCTCTGTTCTAGGCCATGCGATTTCCAACTCACATGTTCATGCCACTACAGCGTGCGTAGAGCGGGCCTCAGGAGATAGCGTTCGTTATTAGGCGAACTTGTTCACCAGTGTGAAGAAAGTGGTGAATTTTCGGGAAAGAAACTTAGCCTTGAAAATCTATTGAAGGAAACTCGAGACTTGCCCGCCATTATGCTGCAAAGGACTTTGTGAACCTATTCACTGTACAGTTTACCTTGATTGTTGTTTTAAGATCTATTTTTAGAATATCTGTACACACAGGCACGTCGGTTGTTCTAACACTGTATATATAACGTACATGTACAATTATGTACATGTACAGTACTAAAGTTCATAGCCGCACTATTTGTGCTTTTTGAGCTGATAGTGCGTAGGCTACCGCGAAATGTAACAGACTTGAATCAAGACTACTTCGAAATTTGTACAGTGATAAAATCTTGGGCAAAAACAAGGCGAGGCCTATACTGCAGAGTCATTGGTGTGCATGGCTATACCTTAATTGTCGAGCGATCCCAGTTGCCAAAATGCCTTTGCAGGCGAAAATTCCAGCCGGCATGGGCGAGGTCTGCCTACAGGGCGTGTGGTGGCCCGATTTTGTGAGCGAGCAGGCCTTGGAGGCCATTAAGAATTTCGATGTGAGAGATAATGACGTGTGGATCGCAACGTGGCCGAAAGCAGGTAGGAACCCCCTTCATAATTTATAGTACAAGAACTCTTCCTTGTAATTATTTTTGCACGTGCCTTGAACTATTAAGCTAAGGCGTTAAAGGAATGTGTTTGCAGGGAATAATTTCAACCAAATTAAAACCTATTATCATTATCCAAATCTGCTTTGAGTAGTCTCCCTATAGGCCTAAGCCTTTTGCGAGTTAAATTTGAATAAAACCTGGTACACCGACTTCTTTAAATTCACGTGAACAAAAAGATTCGAAATCTTCATACTAAAGACACTGTTGTCATACCTCATAATTCTGGGCAAGCTTTTCCTTAGTTACACAAGAGACACCTCGCACCAATTCTCTGTTTTCAATGGATAAGAAAGACACAAAGGAACCAGTCCATTCCAGATATGGTGGTCGCTATGCCAAAGTTTGCCTAGAATCACGACGTATAGCAACAGCGTAGTCTGGGGAATTAAAATTCTTATGTTAATGTGCAATCACACTCGGTATACCAGATTTTATTCAAATTGAACTCGCAAAAGGCTTGTTTTGTTTCAGCGTCCCGACTAACGCTTTTCAAAGTCTTCATTCCGGTGCAGTCTACAACGTGGCATCCTGAATATCCCACTAAGGGTAGGCCTGAACAAGTGTATATTGTGTGCTCATATTCTGTAAGAGCTGATAATATGGAGATTGCACACGTGACCTGACTACCCACCGCCTTTGCTTTTCAAGCAAAATTCCGCTTTCAAAGCGTACCGGTAATATATTACAGAAGGCATGCGAATACGTAATAGGCTCAAGATATCATGTGGCGGTCGTAAGGTGAAAGGGTATTAGGTTGAGTTGGCTGCCGTGGCACAGTGAGTAAGAGTAAGAAGTGTCCGTAGTTTGGAGGGTATTTCAAATCTGCTTCCTGCTAGAAAGATTAACGATTAAAGGTAATTTAATCAAGTTTTCACTCATTAGTTTAGTTTACAACGCTCATTTTAAAACTTGTTTTAGACTTCAGCGTCATATAGTAACTTGGAGTGCACATCACGTGCAACAATGACATGCTTGGAACATAGCATTTTGCTTTAAATTGTTCAATTGACAATTTGGGTATTCAGATCGGTTGGGTCTACGACTTGAGGCAAAAGAAAACTGGAGGAGCCTATACATGGCACAAGCTAGTACGTGTTTACAACCTTTGCACTAAACCTCTATTGGTAAGATATCACTGACCATCATAGCACACTTCTGTATCTGTATACCACAGTTGAGTTGCTTGATGCCTATTCTAATGTCGGGAATTGGTCTTTTGCTCTCTTTGTACGTTGCCTAGTTCAAAAAATCCGAAGGCGTCTTCTGTGCCAGAATTCAGTAGGGAATTTGTAAGGAGAAAAATTTACAGAAATGTAGTTCTTTTGAAAGTACAGTTTAGTTGTTGGGTTTTTACAATTTTCAGGTACTCATTGGGTTGCTGAAATCTGTCACCTTATCTTTAATCATGGCGATGTGGATGAGGTTGATAGAGCGCAGCAGCCGATGCCGTTGGAGTTTGACGTCATCCCTGGTGAGAACAGAATCGCCCGCTACAAGGCTGCGCCATCTTGGAAGTCACCTCGCGTTCTGGTCACCCACGTCCCCAAGAGATTTCTCCCTAACCAGTTGCTCGGGGGCAAAGGAAAGGTCTGTGTGTACGAGGTTGATTAGCATAGAGAGCACTGAAACGTGGTTGTGTATATAGCTTGTTCGGATGTTTCGGATTTCACCGCACGATCAAAATGTTATTCCCTCTAGTGATCTAATGCTGTTGGCTCCGAGTCTCGCTTGGCGCCCATAAACCTTTGGGCCTTCAAGTGTCGTGGAGCCTTCATTCAAATTTCCCCAGGGGCTGGTGAAAATGCTACAACCCAAACGAATTCCGCTTTCACTGCTTTGCCAATAACATGATCTTTTGTTTAAATTTCCAGCAACTAAAAAAAATTATACTGTTAAACTACAGCGTTTTCGGGTGACACGAGAAAGTTACCGCTTGTCAAAGTTGAATGCCTGGCAAAAAGTAACAATGTTTGCTTCATGATTCAGGTGATCTCTGTCATCCGTAATCTCAAGGACTCGCTGGTTTCCTATTACCACTTTCTCAAAGGGAACCGGGTAAACACTTTAACCTTCGATGAGAGCCTGCAACGGTATCTGTACTCGGAAAAAGGTATGCAAGATCTTTTCACCCCTTTTCTCTTAAATGGTACTCAAAAAAACCAACGCAAGGGTCAATTTAGTGTGCAACATAAACCACGCCCACTATAACATGACTGTACACAGTGAGGCCATGAAACCAGTGGAGCTGGAAGTGGTGCCAAGTTGGCATGTTAGCCAGTGAGCGACCGCAGCCAGTCGATTGTGCGCGTGTATGACACGGTATTAAACGTACTCTTCCAACCCTTGGGATCTGAGTGACTTGCCTCCGAAAATATCCTCCTTGAAAGAATCGCCCAGCAGAGGTTTAGCTGGATGCCGTACTTAAGGTAGACTTTGTAATGCGTGCGCTTCCACTGACGACTGAAGGCTATCTCTTCTTAAACATTTTAGCCCACTTCACGCCTTGGTTCGATCACGTGGCCGAGTACTGGTCTGAGCGGCACAGCCAGCAGTACCTCCTTCTGAAGTACGAGGACATGAAGGCGGTAGGTCAGCCATGTCGAGTAGATTTTCGATGTGTGGGAAAGCACTGCGATAAACATACATGTTAAAGTGATACTATGCCGTTTACTGCATTGATCCACACAAGCTTTCATGCAGTTTTGGGGGGCTTGATTTCCACAGGACACGCGTGGAGCTGTCATTCAGATCGCCGACTTTTTAGGCCGCGTCCTTTCGGATGAGGTGATCGACAAAATTGTCGGCTTGGTTACCGTGAAGAGCATGAAGGAGCGGTACAACGTTGCTGGAGAGCTGGCGGCACCAGGAACAGGGATGAAAGGCAAAGTTGGCGCCCCCAACCTCATGCGAAAAGGTAGATACTAAATGTTTCATCACTTGCTGAAACATGATACATGTATAGGTCTATGTCATGTAGGCCTATGCATTTGCGGTATAAGGAACTACTGACTTTGCTCATGACTTTTGCAACACATTGCAGGTATTGTTGGAGATTGGAAGAACACCTTTACTGTTGCACAAAACGAGAAGTTTGACGAATACTACCGAGAAAAGATGGCTGGTTTGAATCTAAAACTGGACTTCTTGTAAGACGAAAAAAGTCGTCCGATAGAGCTGTCGACTGAAGGAAAGAGAATATTTCCATTTTTGAAGGACACGTTCGACCAAAAGCTAGAGTTTACCGCAGCACCACCACTGTTTTACTATTAATCAGTTTTGGTAATGACACCAAGGATTCCTCAAAAACGCCGAGGCACTGTTGCTCACAAGAAACCTGTAGAGAGGAGACAATGAGAAGCAGTTATAAATTTAGAGGAGGGAGGAAAACCCCAAATAACATTCTGCTAAAAAAAAAAATCAGGTAGGGACAGAAAACCCAATATGGACTGAGCCAGGATTCGAACCCGGACCTCAGAGGTGGAAGGCAAGGAAAGCGGAACCACTACACCAACCTGACAACCTTGTGTAACTGCTCCAGTATTTGTATACGTACGTGTACATGTTGGTTCACGCGCTGGCTTTCGCGCTAATGTCTTTTTTATAATAGCCTAGATATGCACATTTGTGCACGTGACTTATTCATGTCAATACACTCAGTATGCACAGACGAGGTCAACTTCCAGATAAAAGATGGGTGGCAAATTTACCTTTAAGATGATATTTCTTCCTTTATCAATGAAACGCGTGATTTTGTCGAATGAACAACACTTCATCCAGATCGGTATAAGGCCCTTCTCACAGCACTGATATAATTGTTGTTTTGTATTACGGCAAAAATGATTACTGATTTTGTGCAGTGAGTATTCTGAAACGAATTTAGAAACGTCAGTTCGGGTCTTCTTTCTTTTTTGTTATATTCACGTTCTGGAGTCCTGTTTGCTATTTTCCTGACTGCATCGTGATTTTTCTTACTCACAAAACAGCCGTCATGCAGTATTTTACTATTCACCCTTTGACACAGGTGCTTTTGCAGAGCTCCTTCTAATTTAAGCGTAAAGGAGTCAGGGTCGTAATCGCGTTCGCGTACGATTTGATCGACCAGACAGGTGCATCCCACTGATACAATGGATAGGCAGCTCAGCAATATCTGCCTATAAGTGAATAAGCCTATTGCGAGTTCAATTTGAAAACATTTGGTACACTTCGCTTATTTCACATGAACATAACAATTCGAATTCCCCAGACTAAAGACACCGTTGCTATACCTCGTGATTGGGGGTAAACTTTTGCGTAGCGACCACCATCTCTGGAATGGACAGGTTGCTTTGTACCCTCCTTATCTATTGAAAGCAGTGTATTGATGCAAGGCGTCTCTTGCGTAACTAAGCATTTTGAGAACTTGGTGTGCCAGATTTTATTTAAAGCTTACTCACAAATGGCTTATTGAAGTGACCACGCGGCCATCTTAGCCTGAATATTCAATACAATGGCCTCCGACCTCAGTTCATTCAAAGTGCATTCATGCACAGCGCTAAAGCCGGTGACTTGGAAAATGCCATTGTATTGACTGGCCTAAGACGGCCGCGCAGTCCCTCCATGTATCCAGTGTATAGGGATCAGTGGTGCATCCTCAGCGCTCCCCAGGCTTTGTATCTAAAGGAGCCGGGATTAAATTCAAGTACATGTAAAAATCTGTCCGAAAATTCATGTACGCAGTCTTGTGCCATGTGGTAATACCCACCCCTAAATGATGAGGAAAGGTGTTCTCCAACAACCTGCACATAGTCAGAGAGGTAGGTAGTGAACATTCTGACAAATTTCCACTGTCTTATCAAACGGGGCGGATGGCAATAGGAGGAAGTCGCCTGGCATAGACTATACCCAGCAAGAAATGAGACCGAGGAGTACCCCCTCAACATGTCCAATCCCTTTACACATTCCAGACTATTGTTACTTAACACATTCCCCCAAGATGTCTGAAAGGAATTCCCCAGATTCCTGCGAGACAATGACCAACACAAAGCATGGGGGTTCTCTCCGTCTCAAACCTTGCTGCCTTGCTGTATATGACATATGTCAGGAAATCGTGTTCAGTGAACATCATGAATACTTTAAAAATCGATATTATGTTTTCCAATGATCGTCCATCCGGACGATCGTTTGAGAAAGTTTTGAAATTTATGTTTTCTCGAAGATGACAGCATTCCGGTCAGAAACATTTCACCGATTGTCTGACACTGTTATTTCTTACAGCCAAATATTTAAAGGTATTTGGACAAACGTGAACTTTATCAGGCATAAACTAATATGCCTGGTATTTTCATGTTCGAGCATGTTAACAACCTTCTTCCCCTATGAGCCCTACGTTGCACCAAGAGAGGGCGCACTTTTCAGGCTCTTTAGGTCAGAACTATACTTCGATGATTCACAAAGGACTATCAATAAATTCACACGTTTACGACACGTCACTGCCAGTAAAATAAATCTCCAACCCTCAACATGGCTCGTTTCAACCGATGAGGGGGTGCTTTCACTGCCGTTCATTCTGTTCACATCCACGGCACTAGAACTTGTCACTATCTGTTTGTTTTGCCCCTTGCACTGAAGTCTTATTCCGTCAAATACACTGCTCTTCAGTGTTCGCCGACTTTCGAATATTTTAAGTTACAAAATAAATTTGAGGCAAAACAAATTGCAGCTTAAAAATGTATCGCCTCGGGACGTTGGGTGGGGGATGCTTGTCACTAAGAGGCTCAATTGGTGGTCACTCACGGTAGTTGACACAGTGATTTAATGCCTGGAACTAGTTATTGGCTTGACCTTAACATGTTAGTAGCTCCGGAGTGAAGTGCCGGTCACTTTTGCTTGAGCAGCCGTGGTGTTTGCTTGGCAAGGAGATAAGTGTGTCTTTGTTGCAAAATTTGTTTGTTAATTTTGTGGTGTTTGCTAATTGTTAAGTGCGGTAGTCACATGAGGGCGCTATTCATGTTGTCCATGAATCTCTCGGTACGTTGCCGTAGAGTAATCTTGGTGTTTTGGGCATGCTATGCGGACACGAGAGATAGTGCCAGGTTTAATAATGCATTCATTTATAAAATGTTAATGTCTTGGTTATGTCGGTTACAGATAAATGCAAATAGGTAGATATTTAATAGTTCAGATCGATTAATAGAGGGATTAAGTTGCGATCAGTTAAGCTCCGGTGCTCATGAATATACGTGTAAATTGGTTGTTCGCGCCACAACCTTGGATCGCTTCCAAAACTTCTTGATAACTTTGTAGTCGTCAGGTTCAAGGCCTGGAATGGTCCTGTGGATTTGCTGAATTGTACCAGCAGGGTTGGGGGCCCTAGGCTAGGGGCAGATTGGCTACATCGACTGGCGATTTACATGTATATAGCGAGTTATATAATAGCTAATATAAGGTCATAAAAGTGGCTGTATGTAGCAGGGTGCAAGTTGAATGTCAAATTTGCAGTGTGGTGTGCACTTACGTGTACCTCCACCTTTGCTATTGTACATGTACATGCACAATATATTATGCATGTACATGTTACATCGTAAGTTACATGTAACACCAGCAATACTCTTCATTGATCATGGAAATTGGTATTTAATTTAATTTATGGAACCAAAGATTCAGGTTTGTTTAAATTGATAATTTTGTACTGGCATGTCTTTTCATGAGCAAAGTGGAGATCTCCAATAAACCAAAATTTGAGAGTGACACAGGAACCCCAAAATTTGGCCTCACCGCCTCACTTTCTCTCGTCACCGGGAATTACACTACAATATGTTCATGAAAATTGGTTAGTTTTGCCTTCTGTAGTTTCTAATTACTGTTTGAATTTGCATATCGAAGGCTTAGTGCCGCGCCCGTGCATTCCAAGGTGATTTGTCGGTTCATTTGTTTTAGACGGAAACATATATTGCCAATTGTTTTTTTTATATTTTACTGGTATTGCCGTTCTGCGTCACCAGCTTCGGGGGGGTTGGGGAAACTATCTCCGTAAATTGCTGAGTAGCAATGCTTGGATTGTGTCACCACCTTCGGGCAGGAACAACCTGAACTGTATCAAGTTCAATAACGGCAGCTCAGACCAATTCACAAAGTTAGAATGTGAGTATCCACCTGTCTCTAAAATCGGTTCTCTGGTCAGGTTCATGCGGGGATAATACATTCTGTGGGATGTTTTAAGAATACCCTACAAAAAGACACCTCTTCTCCAATTATCTGAGAGAGTTTCTTATCTTTTGTTCCTCTAAATGTTTCAAGTGGTCTTATTTTAAGTTTTCAGTACTTTTCAGCCAGCACTGCGCTACACATGTCAAAACACTCTGTTACCTTCCTCGACGTGCGCGTCCAGATCTGTGCACGGAAACTTGGCACAGCCGTGTATCACAAACCCACAGATTCCCAAAGCTACCTGCAGTACCAATCGTCTCACCCCCTCAAGTGCAAGAACTCCATCCCTTACTCTCAGGTTCAGTTCGGACCCCTCGTTCTTGACGCGGGTTTCATGTTCTCGCGGTCGAACGGCAGGAACAGGACTCAAGAACATTGCCAGTTCCCGGGACAGGATCACACACCACCTCCTTGTCAGGGTTTACAAGAACACACGGAAAAACTCTTGAGATTTTGATTTTTGAACAGCCGCAAAGCCGGAGACAATGGGATAACAAAAATAACAATAATCATTTTCCATAGCGAGGAAATGGATGTTCCTTTTTAAAATTGAATAGAAAAATAATTCAGCCCAGCTTTATAAGGTTTACTCTGAAAGAACGCACATGGATGCCGCATGCAACAACCAGCGATAACCGGCTGTACGTTCCCGGCGTTCGAGCGGCCGACTAACAAACAACAGATCGAACGATTTGACAACGTAGAACAAGCCGCCCGAACTCAGCCTCGGTTTCTTCGACTGCGTAGGATTTGTAGTAGCGATGCGGAGTTCTCTGCGCGTGGGAAGAAAATGCTAGATTTCTTTCATCAGCGCGGTTACCCTCCGGCTATCACAGACGCTGCCTTC
This sequence comes from Acanthaster planci, assembly GCF_001949145.1. The sequence continues at coordinate 1,699,933 of NW_019091369.1, read as the reverse complement.
AATCCCGCGCGAAACGGCTCTGAAACCCACCGGGCTCAAGCAACTTGATTGCGTCCCCCTCGTACTCACATACCACCCTCGAAACATCCGGGTACGTAATGTTCTTCACAAACATTTTCGTAGACTCGGAAATGATGCAGCCACAACTTCCATTTTCATCGAACCCCGGTTAATTTGCGCGTTTAGGCACGATCGAGCTGTCGGGGACATGGTTGTACGTTCCCGGTTAGATTCCGTCTCGCCGTCAAAAGCAGGCAGCAACTCCCCTTGTCAGCGCCCCAGATGTAACACCTGCCCCTACATAATTAAAAGCCCGTCGGTCGTTGGCCCCCCCGCGGTAGCTGCAGCATACGGGGGCATCATACATGCGTTACTAGTAATGTGGTTTATTGCATTACATGTCGTCGCTGTGGTAAACTGTACATCGGAGAGACCAAGCGTCGCCTTGGTGACAGCTTCGCGGAACACTTGCGCAGTGTACGCCAACAAACACCTTGTCTCACTGTTGCGCAGCACTTTTGCGCACCGCTACATTCCCTCGGTGACGTAGGCGTCTGCATTCTGCGGAAAGCGTCATCCGACGTACAGCGTAAGGAACTGGAGCAGCGCGTCATTTTCGAACTTGGAACGCACCAGGGGGGAGGAACGTGGACTTTTCTGCGTTCATTCAGAACTGGCTGTCCGAAACGGTTGTCTAGAGCTAGGTCCACGGCTATTGTCTACGGCGCCCATTTTGAAATGCTCTCTAGAGCTAGCTAGAGCTACGGCTACAACGTCATCAAAAATCTAGTCAAATGAAGTGTTGTCTTGATGTGGCACGCCAAACGTCAAAATGGTGAGCGATCACAGTGGTAGTGCCACTGTGAGTGATACGTGTGACAGCGGGAAAAAAAGAATATGGACGACAGAAGACATATGATTATTTAGACTGGTCTGAAAAATTCTAAGTAATTTCTCGTACAACGACTTGGTATTTTCCTTCCTACAACTAGGTCTAACGTTACAAGAAGTAATTCAACCAGGCCTGGGGCCTAGGCCCTAATTCATAAATTGGAGTTTTCTCAGTAATGTTTCTGATTTAGCGAGTTCAACCAAACCAGGTCAGTTGACGAACGTAGGCTATCTAGAGAAGCGTGTGAAAAATGACTGCAAAGTTTGCATTCTCATGAATAGTTTTTGTTGCTCAAAACTTTGAAATGATTTCTGGAGAGCTGGAGGACGCTATCCCAAGAACTGTGGGGTCCGACGTCCGCTTAGCAAACTTGGGACCCCCACAGTTTTGGGGGTAGGAGGACGCCACTTGAAATCCCGTGCACAAATCCTATGTACATGTACATGTAGCTCTCTCTTCTAATCATGCTAATATTAGAACAGGATCCCCAAATTTACAATCCCACCGAATTAAAGTATGACAGAAAAAAATGTTGCATCCTGGCTCCACTTCAGCAGTTGTGTACAAAGTCGGTAATTGTCTGTCAGTCCAGAATTTGTGTCTTTCCAGCATTTCTGTAATGACTGACTTTTATTGAGTTGATGTACGATGAGAAAAGTGGAGTCAGGATGCAACATTGTTTCCAAGTATGACAATGAGACGGGTCTGAAAAACTCTTTTCAGTGATTTCTCCATTAATTTGATTGAACGACTTGGTATTTTCCATCCTAAATTGAACTTTTCTGCAGGCCGACATGCTTCGCCGTCGGTAATAGATAGGGTTACCGCACCTGGGCTAGGGTCACTGCATGTACTATGTAGCCAGGCAGTGTAGGGAGCCTGCTAACCAGCCAACATGGCGCACTTCGGCATTCACCTGATTGCCCTCACACAGCGGTGCCAAACCTCTTAACACTCATTTGGTTATGACCCCCTGCGTCATGTATAACGTCACGTTAGAGGGCATTTTATACTTCTTCCAGTTTTTCAGGGATAGGCTTGAGTTAACATTTTGTGCATTCATTGTCCTTAGGCCTACTTTTAATTGAACAATTTGTGCACTTAAGAGTCAAACCACTACTACCTACTACTAGTGCTGAGAACATAGTCATCATGATGAACACAGAAAACCTAACTTTTCCATCCTCCATCATGGCTGTACTCCCCTGTGTTAGATTTTGAGTAGTGGGGGTATTAATGTTACTATTAACGTACATGTACTCCCCACAGATGCAATAGGTTGGAAGAACATAATGTGACAGGTTTGATGCTTATCAAACGATTAAGTCTAATGATTGTGTCTCTTTCTTAATACGTTTTCTTCAGTAGGGACATAAGGACTGAAGATGAGTGTCGCACTTTATCAACCTTCGGAAAAATCATGAAGACAAATTCAAAAAAGGCAAACAAGGTGCCACCCGTGATGCTTTAATGTATGTTAGCAAGAAGGATTCAAGGACTTTTATGTACACATGAAGATCTGCATTGAATCTCTTAGTTTGCTTGAGTATTAGAGTCTTCAATTTTCGTTTCACCCTATGAACTCCCTAGAAACAATCATTTTGAAATTTGGGAGTGTTGACATTTAGTGTGATAATATCTCTGATATAGGTTTTCCTCCACGATGACAATCTTGCTAGTAAGCACTGTGAGAGAAGTAATTGCATGTAGCAAGCTTACATCTATGCAGTTCTGGAAAGCATCTATGTCTGAAAGGATTTTCATTTGTATTTAGTGTTTCCTAATGAAACTTCTGAAGGGAGTGAAAGAAATTTACTTGATAATCAACTTCTCATCATTGACATATGCATGTCCCAATTATTGTACAGAGTAATACTGAAGGAAGTGGACCTGCTGGAGAAAGCTGTCCCCAGAACAGGCAAGAAGTGGACAAATTTGACCCAGAAGTTTAAGGTAAAGTATCTTTGAAATTTGTCTTTGCTGGTAGAAAGCAGGACACTCAGATTGTACTGACCATGCATGGTTGGTTACCGGTGAAAGTAGTAGGGCTAATGTGGAGCACGATGTACCACTTTACAGAATTGTAGAAAGCTGGTAGAAAGCAGGACACTCAGATTGTACTGACCATGCATGGTTGGTTACCAGTGAAAGTAGTAGGGCTAATGAGGAGCACGATGTACCATTTTACAGAATTGTTTTCAAAGAAACTGATGTTCATTTACAACAAAAAAAGTCAATATATGTAGCCTGCTGCAAAATGGTATAGTGCCCTTTTGTGATGAACGAGACAGCGCGCCTGTTCGCTCACTCGCTGGGTCAGCAGGAACCACGGTTTGATCAGTTATTGTTAACTAAAGAAAAAAACATTTTCTTGTTGTTTTAAACTTGGTGAATGTTGTTAGTGATTTGATGTTACAGCGTAACCACTGAGCACACAAGCCTTAGGGTCCAACGGCTTACACAATTAGTCATATAAGGCAGCTATTTCAAAATGACTATACTTGCTTGATGTTTAATTGGTAAGCATTTTTGGCCTTGTGTATGTGGAGACTACACAAGAGCTTAAATGTAATGGTGCTCATTAAGGCGGTGAGCCAGGCCTATCTGTGCAGCAATGCGATGTCTGAGGGGTTCAGCAAATAAACACGTGTGCCCTATCAAGATCCAATGGCTCTGCAACAACTTGTTCAATGATTGGATGGTTTTCATTGTCTGCCTCGTCCAGCTCCTCTCCCCACTCATCTCCAGCTAAGATGCAAACATTGTGCATAATTGCACAAGCTACAGCAAACTTTTGGTGCTAGATATGGAGAAACCTGAAAGAACACACATTAAAGATTTTTTATTACTACTATTACTTATTAAAATGTTAGGTTGAGTGCGGTTATACACTGGGCCTTGTGGGGTACCGGAACGATGGGAAGTACTCCCACAAGGCCAGTTTTTACCTTTTGGGGTCCACAAGAATTTCATGAAACTGATATTTGGAAATAACTTAAAAAGGGGAAATTTTTGATGGGTAAAAATCGGTCGAAAATTGGCATGGATAAGCTGTATCAGCAAGAATGTATAATAGCCTTCTGGTGGATAATCCTGCCGACGGTATAATGGACTACATTTCAGCACACGAGAATCGCGGACAGAGCCTGGGTACCCGGCAAAAACATCAAGAAATACTCCCCTGTGATCACAGACTGCTTGCATGTTAATTGAATGAAAAAACTTGCGGTTGAGGTAGTCCTCACGTCTTGATCCAGGGGGCATTATCTTAACATGAGTTCCATCTGTCCTACCAGCAGCCATGTTGATGACATCAGTATGGGCCCCCTGCAGGAACCCTTCTGCGATTGCAGGAACTTCATCTTTCCGAGGCAGTTTTATGATGGTTTTGATGGCACCCAGTGCTCTCTTCAAAACTTTGTGAACAATATCGCAGATGCTCGATCGGGGAATGCCCGTGGCTGGATATACTACACGGTAGGCTGACCCGCAAGCAAGCCAGAACAAGAAGCTTAAGAGTTGGATTTGGTCATCCCACCCATGGTGACTTTCTGTCGAGATGACAGTGAGCAACTTAAAGAAGGATGCCTGTGTGACACGACAGTGTTTCTTAAGTTGTTCCGGCTCTCTCAACAAATCCAACAACAAATGGACTCGTGGCGTGCGATAAGGTTCTCTTGGTAAAATCTGACAAGGAAATATGCAAACACGCTTATCTGAAAGTATAGTTAGGTCCACATTCAAATATCTAACTACGTCCTGCTGTTTGCAAAGCATGTGAAAACATGTTTATCTGAAAGTATAGCTAGACCCAAATTCAAATATTTAAATATGTCCAGCTGTTGTTTGCAAGGCAGGATTCATTGGGGCAGGACTTTCACTTCAAGCTAAACATATAGCTCATCAGTTCTCCCTTCATCCTTGTAATAAATTAGTATACATGTATGTTGCCACCTGGCCAGTCAAATGAAAAAGACTGTGAGATGTTGATGTGCACCAAGAATCTTTCAATCTTTCAATATCTAGTGATGTACTTTTCTATCATTTATTGTGATAATGCACTGAATTGACGCTAAAAAAGTTATAACAATATCTATCATATCATCATCCATCCTGAATATTGATCGCCGGCCGGTGGTAAACAAACATTGCGCGACGAGCAGACGATAATTCGGTTACGTCATAAAAATAAACGCTAATAACACTTGAGGGCGCAATACGTAGCCGTACCTGCGTCCGAATTCGATATGGCTAAGTGCTTCCCAAGACGTAGTCGTAGCTGTAGACCTAGACCATAGCGCTAGGCAACCGTTTCGGACACGGCCACTGAATCTGCTTGCCCCAAAGCAGGTACTCAGTTACCGAAAGCTCGGCAATCACATATTTCAGAGCACTGATTTGATATTATATATTCTGGTTTTGTGCTCTTTTTAGACCTATTATTGAATATGCTTGTCCGGTTTGGTTCCCTGGTCTGGTTTCTTTGTAGCATTCGATAGAAAGTGTTCATTGTCGTTTCACTCGATCTTGTTTAGGTTTACCCCGTAGACACATACATGGATTTCACATTAACAACTTAGATTATACTGCTCGTCGCATCCAACTGGGTTTACTTCCCTTACTCAATAGGCTGAACTTTTTGTCAGTGGCTTTCATTGCTAAACGTCTGTACAATAGGTTTCATGTTAATGTTGAAAGTCTTTCCGTAGTCAATACTAGGCATCTTGACAGGGTCAAGTTTCTTCCCTTTTCCTCGTGTACACAAGCTTTTTATGACTCATTATTTGTTAGATTCCCAAGATTGTGGGACACTTTACCCATAGATGTCACAACAGAAATTGTTTTCAGTTTTAATTCTTTTATTTCAAAGTTAAGAGACCATTGGCTGTCTCCTGAGGCTAACATTGTTTGATGCCATAATATTGGTCCTGTATTTTTACTCTACATTCCATTGTTTATTTATCTAGTTTTATTTTTGTGCGTTTTTGTAGTTTAAGTCAATTTTTTTATCCATTTTTTTCTTGTATGGCATGCCATAATCAGGAGGCATCATAGAAATATTTCTATAGGGCCTAAATCCCGAATTTGGGACTGATGGTTTCCAGTTCAGGGTATTTCTTTCACAAAAAGCCCCAAATTGCGGGCCTTTAGGGGGCGGCTACATTCAGAAATGTACATTCCATTGTTTATTTATGTAGTTTTACTTTTGTGCATTTTTGTATTTTAAGTCATTTTTTTATCTAGTGTTTTTCTTGTATTTGTTGACAGTTTTATGGAGACCCTCTCGACAGTGATTGAGTTCGCTTTTAGGCTATCCGTCAGGGGTGTCAGCTCAGCAAATATTGTTCCAATATGTTGATATGTATTGGTTTTTGTATTCTGTGTTGGTTTTTGTACCCTGAAAAATAATAAATGAAATGAAAGGAAAAATTTTTGTCGATATTCTGATCACGATGTTACGCAGCCTTCTACATTACTCGGTTACCGAAGCTCAGCAATCATATTACAGAGCATTGATTATGCGCAGTAGCGTATTTGTTTGCTGGCTCAAAATGACGTCACAATCGTATTCTATTTATAGGTTCGAGGTTCACGCGCAATTATATATGATCGTGAGAAAAGGCTTGGTCAGCTGAGCTAGACGTCTTGTTCTGCACCGCCATCCTTGTTGATTTCTACACGTACACCTGCGTCGAGCAATCTGTAATCGTCAAAATGTCTTCACCGCCTCAGGCGAAAATTCCAGCCAAGATGGACATTGTGTGTGTACAGGGCGTGTGGTGGCCAGAGTTAGTGACCGAACAATCCCTAAAGGCCGTTAAAACTTTCGAGGTTAGAGACGATGACGTGTGGGTCGCAACATGGCCGAAAGCAGGTAGGGACCTATAGTACCTCTTTCATTGTTCGCCGCGCGCAACCGTGGACCATAGAGCAAGAAACGGACTAATGAAACACGTTTTCACGCCTTCACGGTACGACCCTTCCTCTTTTTAATGACCTCAGCAGTTGACCTCCACTAATATTGGATATCAAGGCGTTAAGGAGGGTATTTTGTCGCCCGTTGCAGAGAATAATATTCGCCTAGACCCCTCAGAGATATCCTAATTAGGCTGCTTGAATAGGGTCCCGATAATATCCCCCATCCCGGTGCTATCTGCAACTCTACGCACCCCCCCCCCTGACCCCCCCTCGGGCAACCCAACTGCAGAGAGGATAAAGATCGAATGTACCCTTCCACTAAAAATATCGATACAGGGCCGCCTGCATGGTACGGGCTGGTAGGTGTCACGACCATTGCCGATAACAGATCAGTGACGATGGGTAGCGTTTCAAATCTGCTTGTGTGCACACTGTGATATATGAAACCTTGGGACTGCTGTCGAGTATATATTTTCAAAACGTGAAACATTTCTATGAAGGACATTTTTTGTCAAAGTCTGTTTTTATGTAGTATTTTTTCTCAACTTTATTTTTACGAGATATATTCCCCAAGTTCGTTTGAGATGCATATTCCCCAGTTTGTTCTCGTAAGATCTGTAAATGGAAACATTGTTTCCATTTTTGGAAAAATGATCGTCGGTGTGAGATTTCTTTTTCGAAGTACGTATGAGGAGATTTTTCTAGTTCGTTTTTGTGAGTTATATTTTTGAATTTAATTTTTGTGAGAAATTAATCCAAACATAACAACAAATATCTCCTGAAAATTTAATTCGGAAAAATATATCCCATAAAAAACAAACTTCATCAAAAAATGTCTCGTAAAAACGACTTGTTTCCCAAAATAGAAACAACGTCTCAAAACATAGATCTCATTAGAATGAACTTGAGAATGCATGTCTCGAACAAACGAACTTTGGAAAAAAATTATGTCTCGTACAAACAAAGACGGCAAAAATACACGGACGTATATTTAAAAAAATCTGGACTCGCAATGCCCTTAATCAGCTTATAGAGATCATTGAATCCACTCGCGGCCATTTTACCGAGCGGAATACAAAGCTTGCCCGACAATGCCCGCCTTTGTTCTCCCCAATAGAAGCGAGCCAACCCGCACATTTGTATTCGGCTCGGTAAAATGGCCGCTGGTAGGCTTCTATTTCACACAAAGGCGTTTGCAAGTCCAAGTTTTTTAATACGTCCGCGCAAAAATGTACCATCTGAAAACGGACTCCGAGAAAACATACTTGTACTTCACTCTGAAAATGTTTACTCAATTAATGCACTACATGGCTTTCGTCTTTATAAACTACTGCTGATGAGTGCTGCAAACACGTCGCAGTGTAAGCTGTAAGGGGGGTATTCTTTCCTTCAATTCGCCCATCGCCTGGCTTTACACGGAGTTTCCGCTGAAGACTCTTCCTTATAGAATGTTTAGTCCTTTGAAGAAGAACAGTTTTCTTCAGCAGTGGAGGATTGGAGAGGAGGAAGAGAAACGAGTAATTATTTGGACTGAACTGCAGTCATTTGCAAAAGTTTAAGACCACCTGGAAATGAATTAATATTTGTGTTACTGGTCCTGCATTGTATTGTCTCATTGAATGATTACATGTACATTACATGTTTCTACAGTAGTCCGTAACATCAGAGTCGTGCCATGAGCACATTTGAATGATATGTTTTGCAAAGGCAGGTCTTGTATGATATTTTGGGCACACTATAAGACAGTAAACGTGTCAAATCATGAAATGAAGTCAAATATTTGTTCAACCAAGATGTTAAGATTACGCACTGAAAATCAACATAAGTTGCCGTAGATAATTAATTTGAGTTTATTATATGTGGTTGTAAACTTGTGCAAATGATCATACTTTAAGGGTGTATGGTGTCCTTTTGAGAATAAATTCATCAATGAAATTTTTTTCAGGTACTCATTGGGTTGCTGAAATCTGTCACCTTATCTTTCACAATGGTGACGTGGATAAGGTTGATAGAGCGCAGCAGCCGATGCCATTGGAGTTTGACGTCAAACCAGGTGACAATAGACTCCCCCGCTACAGGGCTGCGCCATCTTGGAAGTCTCCTCGCGTTCTGGTCACCCACGTTCCCAAGAGATTCCTCCCGGACCAACTGCTGGGGGGCAAAGGAAAGGTTTGTGTATACGAGGTTGATAAGCACCAAGTTGGTTCGGGATCAAAGTGTTAATGGATATTATATGGAAGTTACCTACGCAGGCAAACTAACATATCTTAGGCCCTGTGAGGCCCGGTAACCTCTAGAGTAGTGGACTTTAATTCTGTCTTTTGGCACGAGCCTATGTAATGCTACTATACGCAGTTGGCTGATCTCCTTAATTGCTATATGTAACACCCACGTGCATAATGAAAGTTTAGTATGAATCTCTCAGAAAACCTATGTCGGCCTAGACTACAGCTCTTTGGGGGTGCATGCCTCAAACTAATGATCTGTTAAATTTGGACACCAGCTTTGTGCATGCATAAATACGCCTGCCGAGTTTGGACATGTACAGGTACTCAGTGGCTTCTGTCTGATCTGCAGTTGTCAAGCAAAGGTGTTCATAGAGAGAGATGCCGCGCCATGAGTGAGTCAGTTATTGGACCCAAAATGGCGGATGCATCAGTGCACACGGACGAGTAGCGCTGAGTAGTTGCATACTGTGCTGCACACATACATGTAGGCCTACCCAACAATGGTTCCAAAGTCTGAAATTGGCACTTATACCTTGGTCACAACATGTACAAAGCGTTTACACTCGGAGAGCCTCACCTTTGCACTTATTAGCAATTGGCTTCCAGATATAGCCAGTGACTTGCATATTCTCTTCAGGGTGCAATGTCCAATGCAAGGAAAATTCTCCGCCAGGCCGAGGCACTTAAAAAGTACCTCAGCCCACAGATTCTTTCGAAAAGAGGGGTCTGTGTGGGCCAAGAAATTGTGGGAATGTGTAAGTATGGCCCAGGATCATCTCTTTGGATTCAGGGGCACCCATCTGGGGGCAAACCAGACAAAACTGTGATTGAAAATTTGTCAGAGCTTGAGAAAGGTGAGGGATGTCATTTGAAAAATGGCTGCTGAGATTGGGAACATTCACTTTTTGGGGGGGGGGCGAGTTTGTTTGGGGCGGATAATTAAAAAATTCATTGGTTTACCTACTAAAAATTGAAAATCAAATGAAATAAGAACGACCAAACAACACATTGTTTTCGTTTGAGAGGCCTCAGGGGCTTCAGTTGCCTGCCATGAGGTTCTTTATTTTTGTTGATTTGACACTATTTTCAATAGAGCTTGAATTAGTTCAGTGCACCTTTAAGCATGCATTCGTGAGCAGCGCTACGCAGCACAGAAGAGCTTGGAAAGGTCAAAGTTCCGACGTTTTGAATGCTGTCACAATAGTCTGGGAAAAGTTTTGCATGACGCGAAATATCTGCGCCAGTGACTAGTAATAGTAACATGTTATCCGACCATGGGTACTCCCCCAAAACACAAGACTTTTGAAGTGTTTTGAGAACCGCTCTCTCACCTTTTTTTAATGCAAGACGAGAGACAGTTGCTGAACTCGTTAAGTAAAGTGGCTGCACAGTGGCGTGTCCAGGTCTTATAGGTCTTTAAGAACAACACAAAGTGAAAATTTTCCCCCAAACGACGGTGCAGTTTTATCACCGGTAGAAAATTGTTCAACTTCCCATCGGGCGGCACCGTAGTAGTATTTACGAAAGCTCATGCTTTCATATCCTTTTAAAAAAGAACAAAAGCAAAGACGGAGAAGACGGCAACATGTCGGGGGGGGCAGCCCCCTGACCCTGGAGACGCCGCCGTTACTGCCACCTGATAAAATGGAAGTGTTGTCTTTCTGATTAAGGTGATCACTGTCATCCGAAATCTCAAGGATTCGCTGGTTTCCAATTACTACTTTGTTAAAGGATGGGACCCGGAATCCACTCTGACCTTCGAAGAGTACCTGCAGAAGTATCTGTATTCAGGACAAGGTACGCGAGATCTTTTCAACTTTTCATCATTCCAAAATGTGTTCCATAAAAACAAAGAATCATGAGGTTTAGAAACAAGCATCAACGTAGGATGCAGCTTACGCCACACCCACTTCCAGACGGTGAGGCAGTGGAACCACTGGAACCGAAAGTTGCGGAAACTTGGCGTATTAGCCAATGAGTGCTCGTAATCAGTACACCATGCGCGTGTGTGTGACGGAGTCCCCAGCTCCAACCCAGTGGGCTCTGGCTGACTTGCCCTTGATGCTCCCGTGGAAAACAGGGGTTTATTGCTTGAATATCAAAAATAATTGTGCGTGCTTCTGTCGTCTCTTTTTTTTCTGCAACATTTAGTCTCCTTCACGCCTTGGTTCGATCACGTGGCCGAGTACTGGTCTGAGCGGCACAGCCAGCAGTACCTGCTTCTGAAGTACGAGGACATGAAGGCGGTAGGTCAGCTTTTTGTGCATTTGCTCAGAACACATAAAACACTTACTTTACCATTCATTATATTGAACCCATGCAATTACTTAACAAGCTTTGCCTCAGTTTTTTTGCTTGATTTCTACAGGACACGCGTGGAGCTGTCATTCAGATCGCCGACTTTTTAGGCCGCGTCCTTTCGGATGAGGTGATCGACAAAATTGTCGGCTTGGTTACCGTGAAGAGCATGAAGGAGCGGTACAACGTTGCTGGAGAGCTGGCGGCGCCAGGAACAGGGATGGCAGGCAAAGTTGGCGCGCCCAACCTCATGCGAAAAGGTAGATACTAAATGTTTCATCACTTGCTGAAACGTGATACATGTACATGCATAGGCCTATGTCATGTAGGCCTATGCATTTTGCGGTATAAGGAACTACTGACACGTGCTCATGACTTTTGCAACACATTGCAGGTATTGTTGGAGATTGGAAGAACACCTTTACTGTTGCACAAAACGAGAAGTTTAACGAATGCTACCGAGAAAAGATGGCCGATTCGGATCTGAGACTGGGCTTCTTGTAAACACGGACCAAAAAGGTCGTCCTAGAGAGAGCTGCCGACTGAAGGGAACAGAATATTTACACTTTTGAAGGACACGTTCGACCACAAGCTGAAGTTTACCACGGTACCACTTTTTTATTAGTAATCATTTTTGGTAATGACACCAAGGATTCCTCAAAAACACCCAAGGCACTGTAGCTTGCAAACCTGAAGAAACCTGTGGAGTGGAGACAATGAGAAGCAGTCACAGTTTTAGAGGTGGGAGGAAAACCCCAAAGAACATTTTGTGTAAAACCCACAAAATAAGGTAGGGACAGAAAACCCAACGGCGACTGAGCCAGGATTCGAACCCGGACCTCAGAGGTTCAAGGCGAGGATAGAACCACTACCCCGACCTGACAGCCTTGTGTAACTGATGAAGTATTGTCTATTATGCGTAGATTATGTTGGTTCAAGGGCTGGTTTTCGTGCTTATGCTTTTTTATAGATAGACACATTTCGTGCGCGTGGCGTATCGCACTTCGGTATACATGACTTGTACTCGGTATGCAAAGGCGAGGTCGATTCCAGATAAGAGATGGCCCTGTGATTAGCATATTTACCTTTAGTTTATATTTCTTCCGTCATCAATGAAACGCTGTGAATTTTTCGAATGAACAACGCTTCATCTTGACCCGTAAAAAAGGGCCCTTCTCACAGTAATTGCTGTTTTGTATCACGGCAAAAATGATTGCTGATTTTGTGCAGAGAGTGTTCTGAAACGAATTTAGAAACGTCACGTCGCTTTTTTGGTTCTTTTTTTTTTTTTTATTTTCATGTTTTGGATTACTGTTTCCGACTTTTCCTATTGCAACATGATTTCTACCGGTGCCTATACGGGTCTGCACCACTGAACTTTAAATAAAGACTATTATTTTACAAGTCATTGATCCACACCACTGATGTCTTAGCGCCGCGTCGAGTTGCAAAACGGAGAACTCTGCCAAAAAGCTGTAATCACTGTGAGCGCCATCATTCGAGCAAGCAATACACCTGTGCAGTGCACAGGTGCACCAGATGTGCGTGCCTGGCGCAACGCCTGTGCTTGATTAACGTGCACTGCGCAGGCCATAGAGGGTTTGCGTAGTAGCCACCTTACAGGGCAGTTCAAAAGGGTATGCACAAAGGAGGCTTACCGGTGCAACAAAAGAACTGCCCTGTTAGATGGCTACCAGGCAAAGCCTCTATTACTTGCTTTTACGCGTATTCACGGTGGAGTTCTCCATCTTGTGCCGCTATGCGGCGCTATATACAATGTTTGGTCTACATATCGCAAGTGAAATGACTGCAGACACCCACACAGCGCTTCAACAGGGGCACATACACGTCAAGTAAAATCAACAACCCTGTTCAGTGAACATCATAAGCATTTCATAAACAAGTTTTTCAAAGATCGTCCATCCGGACGATCGTTGGAGAAAGTTGTGAAATTTCTGTTTTCTCGAAAATGACAGCAATCTAGGCAGAAAGATTTTACCAGTTGTCCGACGCTGTTATTTTTCTAACTTACAATGAAATATAAGATATTTGGATAAGCATTAACTTTATCATGCATAAACTAACTTCACACAGCTATTTTCATGTACGAGCATAATTATCATTAACAACCTTCTTCACCTATAAGCCTCGAGCCGGACCAAGGGAGGATTTTCCAAGCAGGCTCTCTTGGTCGGAATTGCACTTCTGTGGCCGGTTCACAAACGACAAAGATTAAGAAATGTTACGGGGCCACGTCACTACATGGACCAGCAAATTGAATACCCCCCCGGCCAACATGGCTCGTGTCAATTGGTGAGGGGGTACTGAGGCCTACTTTCGCGGCTGTGTTCATTTGCCGGGTTCACAGCCACGGTGCCAGAACTCGCCACTATCTGTTTTTTCCCGTGCACGGAAGTCCTATTCCCTAAATACCCTGAAATTCAGTTGACCCCGTTCGGGAATATTTTTAAGTCACAAAATAAATTCTGTGAGATGCTTTAAGAACATTTACACAAATCACCTCCTCTTCATTTATCTGAAATAGTTCCGTGTCCTTTATCAGTCCATTTATAACATATTTTTGTTTTTCTGAATGCCCCAAGTGTTCTTATTTCCAAATTGTTGAATACAGAATGCATGTTTTTCCACTCGTTCGTTCGTTTGTTTATTTTGTCTTTATCATTTCAGTGTAGTTTTCTCTGAGTGATTCGTTGTTTTATTGGGCATTTCTAAGACTTTGTCTTCTAAATATGCCTCCATATTGCTCTTTCATTAATTACTTCGACCAGTATAATTCAACCTTATTACTTTGCAACTTTTGGAAGTAAAGTTTGACGTACACAAAATAAAAATTATTAAAGCAGTTTCATTTTTAGATGTTACAAGCGGTGTGTACGAAACCTTTGCTTTCGGTGACCAGAATTAGAAACAATTCGTCTTCACTGCACGCGAAGGGTGCATTCGCTCTGTCCTGTTGATTAATGTGAGCAGAGGGCTGCCCGCACATTACACCAGGTGCGGCAGATGTATACAAGCCCCCTCTTGATGTACGCTCTGGTACTCCTGCCGTTCAAGCGCACAGGAATCGTGTTTACACAAGTAGCTCCTCGAACATGCTCGAACGCACTCCTGGTTCAAAATGACGTCAAACTTCTGTGTTCTATTTACACAATCATGGTTCATATACATTTATACATGATCCCAGGCGAGACTTGGTCAGCCTGAGGTCTGTGCTGCTAAATGCGCGCGTACGTTTAGCAGTCGTCAAAATGTCTTCCCCGCAGGTGCTTCGGGCGAAAATTCCAGCCAAAATGGATAGAGTGTGCGTACAGGGCGTTTGGTGGCCAGAGTTAGTGACCGAACAGTCCCTGGAGGCCATTAAGAATTTCGATGTAAGAGACGATGACGTGTGGGTCGCTACATGGCCGAAAGCAGGTAAGAACTTGATCCTTCATTGTTTGCCGCGAGCAACCATGGGCGAATGAACACTTTTGTACGTCTTCACGGTAAAACCCTTTCTTTTTGTAATGACCTCAACACTTGACCTCCACTGTTACTGGAAATGAGGCGTTAAGGATGACCTATTTTTCTTGCCCGTTACTGAGAACAATATTCGCCCAGACCCCCCCCTCGACGATATCCCAATTAATGTTCTGCTTGAACAGCGTCCTGATGTGTGATATCCCCCATCCCGATATCCCCGTATTCTCATCCAAATATCCTGGCTTTAATCCTAAAATATTCCTTCTCATCCCTCACTCCCTCCTGGTGCAATTAGTGCAACTCTGCATACACCCCAGGGCTGCACCTCCGGCTACCCAACTCAGTCTGACTGCCATTTTAAAAATGTCGATGCCAGAGATTTCGAGAATGAAACCGCAACACTGCGCCGAAAGAACTACATGTACTGTACATGTACACGTACAGGCCCGCCTGCATAGTACAGGCTGGTGAGTGTAGCGACTCTTGCACTTGACCTCCACCGACAACAGATCACCATGACCCCGTTAACTTGAAGCCCGTCTCTATAAACTATCGCTGAGTGCAGAAAACACGTCGCAGTGTGAGGAATAGTGGTATTCAAGTTTGTTTGTATGTGCATGGCGCGATACGTACAGTACATGGGTAGGCCTAGGCATATTGAAGGTTTGCAAAATTTGGGTTTGGCGTGACGATGCACGCAGCAAAGTAGCAACGTAAGTGGCGCTGTTTTCTTCAAAAAACAAAGTTTATTCTCCCCAAATTTAATCCATATTCTTTGCTATTTGAACTTGCATCAATTAAGCGTTGGACAAGTAAGAATTAGTTTTGTTTTTAGGAATACAATTTGGTACGTGGTGTATAAACCTCATTCGTGCCGGTTCCGTGCAAAGTTGCTTCCATACGCGGTCGTAAGAGAGGCCTCTCCGCATTAAGTTAAAGAAGACAGCGCCTGGCGTGAACACGTCATGAAAGAAAAGGATACGTGATACGCACGCCCATTTGCTGTTTACAGAAACTGTCTATTGGTCTTTTGCCCACCTTCCGCATCGTCTGGCTTTACAAGGAGTATTTTAATCCTTAACCGTATAATAGTGTTCTACCCTTTGAAGAAAGAAAGAATTTGAAGAATACTTATCGTCGGGACGTTGAAAAATATGCTCCACTTTTTGAAAATATTTACTTAATGCACTAAAGGGCTTCCGTAGTGACCCGTCACGTCCGTCTTTATAAACAATTGCTGATGAGTGCCGAAAAGCCCATCGCAGTGTAAGGGGGATATCATAGCCATTTCCTAACTTTTCCCATCGCCTGGCTTTACATCGGAGTTTCTGAAGCCTCTTCCCTGTACAATAATTTTGTCCTTTGAAGAAGAATAGTTTTCTTCAGGAGGGGAGGATTTGACAGGAGAAAGAGAGTAATTACTTGGTAATTTTTAAAGAGAGTAATTTATATACTTCATCAATGATGCTTTGACTTTTTTTCAGGTACCCATTGGGTCGCTGAAATCTGTCACCTTATCTTTAATCATGGCGAGGTGGATAAGGTTGATAGAGCTCAGCAGCCGATGCCATTGGAGTTTGACGTCAGACCAGGTGACAATAGACTCCCCCGCTACAAGGCTGCGCCATCTTGGAAGTCGCCTCGCGTTCTGGTCACCCACGTTCCCAAGAGATTCCTCCCTGACCAACTGCTGGGGGGCAAAGGAAAGGTTTGTGCATATAGGAGGTTGATAAGCATCGAATTGGTTCGGGTTGTTTAAGGATACTGTGTTGGTGTTGCTCAGGCAGGCAACTTAACACTAGTCTTATTGGGCCCTGTGAGGTCTATGTTTCTGTCTTTTGCCACGAGTTTGTGAAAATGCTACAAAGCCATTCGCTGAACCCGTTTTTAACTTTGCAATAACATTGATTGATCAAAGAATTAATGCAGCCAACAGTGCTTTGAGGTGTATGCCTCATAGTCATGATCTATCAAATTTAAACAGTTCATCACCAGTTTGTGCATGCGTAATCATGCTGGCCGATGTTAGACATAGACACAGGAGCTTCTGATCTGGGCCCAACTGCATTGCGCTGGTTATTGTAGAATTCTGCGCTTACGAGGCACAGAATCTATTTCATGCGCTTAAAAGGCTTGCGTAGAAATTCTGCGCTTGGTGGCCGATTTGACATTTATAAAAGAGAAAAAGTGGCGATCGATCGGCGTGGGCGTCGGCGTTGCCCCTTTCAAGAAAGAAGACCTCATAAAACCTGTGTCTGGCAAAAATCCTCGTGAAATATTTTCGCCCAAAACAAGTTTGGGCCAGACGCAGATTTAAACCCGAAACAATAATCCCTCTTTGCGAATTTTGTTCAAATTAAAGGGGCCTCAAGAGTTTGTCGCTCTTCAGTGGAGGTTGAGAGGGCAATGTCCATTGCACTAGTAAACGAAGCACATTTTTCTTCGGTTTTACACTTACAGCCTCCATTCTTCCGCACAGCAGACGGCAAACAATTTTTCAGCAGACGATTGCAAAACGCGCATGCGCGCTCATTGGGAAATACTTCCCGCTCACCGCAGCAAGAATTTTTTCGGACATGAAATAGGATCATTTAAGCAAAGAACTTTCTGTTTCCGTAAGCGCCGATTTTTTTTTCGCTTGCGGTAAGCAGCGCCTTGAAATTGGCCCCTGCAGTTGTCATAACCAGAGCTGTTTATAAAGAGAGTTGCCGCGACAAAAGTGTATCAATTATTGGAACCAAAATGGTGGATGCACACTGCACTGCCCATGTGCATGTACTTAATACATGGATCGAACAACCGTTTTGGTTCCAAAGTCTGAAGTTGGTAATAATCTGTCGACAGCCCTGATCACAACGTGCACAATGCACCACAAAGCGTTTACACTCGGAGAGCCTCACCTTTGCACTAAGGCACATTAGCCTTTTAGAAGAAGAAATAGGGGGGCACTACTTGAAGTGGCAAATCTGGAGCAAACACAAACGATTTTGCCCATATACCTCTACAAGGCTAATTACCCTGCCCGTAATCTGTCGTTTAAAAATCTTGATAATAAAAAGCATCGCTATGCAGCACAGAACAGCTAGGAAAGGTCAAAAGTGCCGATGTTCTGAATGCTTTCACAATAAGCTAAAAACAAATTGCGTGTGGTATAGTATTGCAGGATAGTGACATATCGTTTCCCCCCCCCCAAAAAAAAACACACACACACAAATGTGTATTTGCCTGGAACTGGGGACCCCCTATAGTTCCTCTTTTGTTTGTACTTTAACTTTTTTAGAAGATCACCCGTATGTTTGGTACACAGTTGTCAATCGGGGACCCTCTGTCAGTCGGAAACCTTATTGTCCTCTATTGTTCAGGGTCCCCAACTGAATGCAGAAACAAACTCACACAAGTGTGTATTTGCCTGCAACTGGGGACCCCCTATTGTTCCTCTTTTGTT
>NW_019091369.1:1667806-1681574 GCF_001949145.1 Acanthaster planci | reverse complement strand
ATTGAATGCAGAAACAAACTCACATACACACGACATTGGAATTTTACAGAGAACCGCCCACTCTCACATGTTTAATTTTGCAAGAGAGGCAGTTGCTAAACTCGTTGAGTATACAGGCTGCACAGTGACGTATTCAGGTCATATTCAGAAAGCAAAGAGAATGTCGCGGGGGGACCGCCCCTGACCCAGGAGACCGCCCCCTGCCCCTGGAGACCGCCCTCTGACCCTGGAGACGCCGCTTGATAAAATGGAAGTATTGTCTTTCTGACTAAGGTGATCACTGTCATCCGAAATCTCAAGGATTCGCTGGTTTCCGATTACTACTTTGTTAAAGGATGGGACCCGGAATCCACTCTGACGTTCGAAGAGTACCTGCAGAAGTATCTGTATTCAGGAAAAGGTAGGTGAGATCTTTTCACCTTTTTTCAGTCCAAAATGTTATTCCATAACGTGGAGAGACAGAGGTTCATTAGTTGAACGTCAGAATTGACGACAGACATTGTCTCTTTTTCTGTAACATTAATTTAGTGGAATTCACGCCTTGGTTCGATCACGTGGCCGAGTATTGGTCTGAGCGTCGCAGCCAGCAGTACCTGCTTCTGAAGTACGAGGACATGAAGGCGGTAGGTCTGCCATTTTGCGTGTTACATGTTCAGTGCATACTTAGATTGGGGCGGGTTCTTTACTGGCGTTCATTGCGTCAACCCACGCAAGTTTTCTGGATGATTTCTACAGGACACGCGAGGGGCTGTTATTCAGATCGCCGACTTCTTAGGCCGCGTCCTGTCAGACGAGGTGATCGACAAGATTGTCGGCCTGGTGACCGTCAAGAGCATGAAGGAGCGGTACAACGTTGCTGGAGAGCTGGCAGCGCCAGGAACAGGGATGAAAGGCAAAGTTGGCGCGCCCAACCTCATGCGAAAAGGTTGATACCAAAATAGCGTTGCATCACTTGCTGAAACGTGGTTTACGCATTATGATAATTATTAACACGTGCCTATATTTTACATCACATTGCAGGCATTGTTGGAGACTGGAAGAACACTTTCACTGTTGCTCAGAACGAGACCTTTGACAAATACTACCGAGAAAAGATGGCTGATTCGGATCTAAAACTGGGTTCCTTGTAAACAATTCGAAAAAGGCATGCTGTGGCCATGAAATTATGGAAGGGCTGCGTAGCACCGAGATCAGAATATTGACAAGAATATAATATAAAATCAGCGCTCTGAAATATGTAAGAGTTCAGAGCACTGATTATATGTTATATTCTTGTGAATGTGCATTAGCCATAAAGGCTTCAGACGAAAAGGACACTTAACTCTGAGGCTGCATCCGAATCTCTCGTCTAGAGCTAGGTTTAGGTCTTCACTCCATTGGAAATGCGTGGAGACGCATACACAATAGACCTAGCCGTAGCTCTGGAAGCCCGTTTCGGACACGGCCTTACATATACGAGGAACGCTTTCGGTGAAAAGCTATGGATTACCATGGTACCACCGTAGAGGTGGAACGCATGCAGAAACTTCGTTTTATCTGACCCGTAAAAGGGTACATCGGGCTTGGGGGCTAAAATGTTTAGGTTACCAGGAATAAATCCTATGGGACTTGAAAAAAAAATATGAAATTACCCATATAGTGTCTGATTCTAATTCTGCATCAATTTGGGGGCATTTTAAGAGAAATGAGTTTACATTAGTATGAAGTTGTCGAAAATTATAACTTCACGTCTTTCAGGAAGAATGATCCTGATCAAAGCAAACGTTCCCGCTGTATAAGATATAAAGTTTCAGTTCCTTCAAGGCAGGGCACAATCTTATGTTGTTGCGGGGCGCAGGGCACTTAGAAATGGCGTACGGCATGCGCCGTGGTTACACTGGTTCTGCTGATGCTGAAATGGCGCTTTTATAATTGCTCGCGCCGGGAACCATTTTTATGGTATTGACAAGAATATAATATAAAATCAGTGCTCTGAAACATGTAATTGCCGAGCTTTTGGTAACTGAGTACCTTCTTCAGGGCAAGCAGGTTCAGTTCACCATATTGTGGTACTGGGTCAGCATACCATGTCTAAAGTGGAGAAAGAAATGTCAGGCAAATGCTTCCGAAGACGATCAAAACAGGCATGCATTTATTGAAGATTTCAAGAAGAGTTAAGTAACAAGAACTATGGTCTATCTGCATACGTCCTAATCTAGCACCCCTAATTTTCAACCCAAATTAAATAAATTTTTAGGGGGTTATCCTTGCATTTTAATGAAATTTCACAAAATTTGGACTGTTCTTCAGACTCTGAAGTACCTGTAGAACGCATATTGCAAGGACTAAGAGATGTCTTTACACGCAGGTCTTAAGTAAATTTGCAAGGGGCTAGCCTTCCATTTTAATTACATTTTCATTAATTCCTGAGTTTTTTTCAAATCCGTCCATGGCTTGGAGATGGCTCGGAATACATTCACACTGCTGAGAGATGAGTTTTAGGCGAACTCAAGGGGAATTCGGCACTCGAAATTTTGGGCCAAGGCTAAAATTGCAAAATTTTGACTTTTTCTTGCAAATTGTTCTAAAATGATTGTAGGTGACTCCGCATGCATTCCAAGGACTAACAGACGTGTTTTATGTAAGTCTGAAGTAAATTTAACACTCAAAATGTAAGACAAAAAATAAATAAATTCCCAAGGGGTTAATCTGGCATTTTCAGGTTTCAGGAAATTGTGTCTTTTCAAATCCAGTTCTTCCGAATTGCTTGTAAATGAGTTAGCATGAATTCCAAGGACTAATAGACGTCTTTCATGCAAGTCTACATTAAGGTCAACACTCAAGCTTTTGGACAAAATTAAACAAATTTGAAAGGGGTTAGCCTTGCATTTTAATAAAATCTTCACAAAAATTTCACTTTCATCAAATACCTCCGAAATACTTAGAAAGCGGCATTCAAACGACCAATAAAAGGTTTCATGGAAGTTTCAAGCGAATTCAGTACTCCAATTTTTGAAAACAAAATTAAATTAATGTACAAGGGGTAAGCCTTCAATTTTAATTATTATCATTTTTTTAAAATCTGCTTTTCATAAAATTCCACCAAGTTGCAAATAGATGACTCAGCATGTATCGCAAGGACGGTCATTTATGCAAGTGTGAAGTAAATTCAACACTCAGAATTTTGGAACAAAATTGAATAAATTTGCAAGGGTTAGCCCTGCATTTAATTAATTCAAATGACCGAGGTTAACAGAATCTTATTCATTGTAAAACTAAACTCTATTTAGCAGTCGAAAGTTTTGATATTCCGCATACAAGTTATAAGGTCTGAATAAATGGCAGATCAGCAAATAAGAAATTCTTGCGGCAATTTACAAAATCCAATCTTTAACGGAATACCAAACATTAAAAAAGCAAGCTTGCAAAGCAACCAAAAAACCAAGAAAAGAAATACTTTAAATAAAGAAAACATTTGAAATTCTTAATTTCGCACAGTTCGATGGCATTTTGATTTTTTTTTTACAGTCGACACAATTTGCCAATTTCACTATCAACTACAAGAAAATGAATGCAACTTCTGCTTCAATTTTCACCCATAATTAAGCACAAATAATAAAAAATACATTTCAGGGGAGACGATATAAGACTAGTCACAGAAACTTACAGGCATTGAAATGGATGTTTGTTGCATGATCTTCAGTCGATTGTAAAATGCCCCAAGTTAAAATTAAAAATTCGTCTTTACTATGCTTGTCAACAAAGAGGTTGCCGTGTTGATATCGTACCAGCATGTGTGTTTGGTTGATATTGCCTCGACCCAGCTAGCTCTTATGGGCGGCCATCAGGGCAAAAAAGGCAAATGCACAAACATAAGATTAATACGAAATGCATGAATTTAGTTACATCTACCGCAAATTATACAACTTGCCCCGCGAAATGATATAACCACACACTATTATGTAACCCAGCGAAATTACACAACTCCACCAAAATAGTCAATTCCTCGAAATTAACCCCACACACATTTATATGGGCCTACCCAGCAAAAATTAAATTCCCCCAAATTATACCATTCCCCAAAAGAAGATAACTCCACAGAAATGTTTAACCCCGAAAAATAATACAACCCCGCAGAATAATACAACCCAGCAAAATACTAATTCGACAAAATTATATTACCTGCAGAATTGTATAACCGGCATAAATGCAAATCGGCGGCAAAAACAATAATCCCCAAGCCAAAAGACAACCCAGCAAAAAAAAGTTTCGCAAAAAAACTGACCTTTTTCAAACGTCAGAGCGCGTTTTACATTTTTTACCATCGTGCAGACCACAGACATAAATAATAATAGGTTATTTATGTCTATGGTACAGACAGCTGATTATCCTAAAACTTTTATAGAGTTGGACAGCGGAAGTCGTACATTTCGTGATTAATTTACTTGGATAGTTAATGTTTTTCTACATTTTAAAATTAACTCAATGTAATTTATATTCATTTATTTCCTTGTTCTTACTGTCAAATGTACTCCAATTAATCAGCCATGATAGTAATTTGTTTGACTCGAACTACACGCTATTATCTTATTGCCATGCAATTGTACAACACCTTATTCCACAATGAGGAAACGTTGTGAAACCAAACTACCTAAAAGCCAACTGGTGTACAATATCTACTCATGAGTAACAGAAATAAACAGAATATTCTTGCTTTTTTCCCCCTTTTTTTTGGTCGACAAAGATGGCCTCCAGTTTACTATCTTTCTGTATAACGCCGTGACAAAGCACTGGAGGTGGCGACAGTAATGAAGAAAAAGATATTCTCAGGGGTCGTTTTCTCAGGAAATCTTTTTAAAAAGTCCCAATCGATTCTTACACCGAATTGTTTGTATTCCCTATTCGTTTTACAGTAATTTCTGAAATCCAAAATAATATCTCAGGGGGAGACCACTTCCGTTCTTCCCTGGAGTGTCGAAGTATCGCCAAGTTAGCACTCATCCCCACATCCACTGCATCAGTAGTAACGCTGCCACCAGGAAGAAAAGAAAGACACAGGCAGCACATAGGCATGACATGCATTTATCTCTGTTACCATCTCCAGCATGCCTATAGGATCGGATAATCTGCCATACTCTCCTCTCTATTGTGCCGCCTCGGGATTGCCTCTCGTGCATATATACCATATTTTCTCTCTGATAACCAGCATCCAGATTTTGGGGGACCCCTGCATCGTGACGTTTCTTGACTGCGACACGTCTGTCTCTCCTGTCTTCCATTATTGATGTTGCACGTCTCTTGACTGCTTGAAATCACTTTGTAGGCTATTGGTTGTTCCCGACACCACAGTCCTGGAATTAATGACAATATAATATAGTATTTTATGTAGCACTGCTATAAATCAAATTCCCTCAAAGGGATAACGATAAAACAAAGCACAGTGGAAACAATCCAAATTTAAAATCTCAGCAGAATGGAACGTAGGCTATGCCGCCTGTTAATGAAGAGTTTCTTAACAAAGCGTGACAGGTGGGAAGGGCTGTGAACGTAGGGATGAACAGCTCAGACAGTTGAACACCGGTACGGTATTCCACAGGTGGAAGGTTCATATCCCACTCAAGTCAATTTCTTTGTTCATTTTTATAATGGACTTTTGTAAGCACCTAGTCAGTTTCCTTGTGTATAGTTTGTTTCATAAGTTTTTAGGTCATTTGAAATGTTTACGTTAACATCAGCACTCGTCCCGATTTTTTTTAGTTGTGTTTTTCCCCAAGTATTTTCCAGATAGGTTTCCCGCCAAATCAGCAGGCACAGTGTGGCACTGACGTCACGCCAACATTAAAACGTTTTATGTGCTCAATCATACTAGCTACTGATTTCACTGAGCTCCTGGTATGCGTGATGTATGGCTGGATTGGTCATGCCGTTCCTATTATATAGGGACTGGTAGCTAGCTACGATTTAATGTGCGATTAGCCCTGGCAATTTGGATGCTGAATATTTCTGTGTGCAGTGTGGGATTCCCGTGACACGCAAACGCAAGTGGTAGGCTATGGCGTTTTCGAAATGAAAGGCTTCGTCAAAGCCTTTGGTATTACTGGTTCCAGTCAACATGGTCGGAGTCCCCTCAAATGGCTGGAACCAGCGAAGACCAACCGAGCGCCCTAAGCCACTCGTTTCGTAAACACCCATATAAGCCAGACGCTCTGTGCATGACGTCATTACGCGAAACTCATGCTGCGTCGAAAACCATTTGAACACGGACTACGCGCCAGACACACTGCAAACAACACATAGGTGCGGTGCACGTGGCACACACAGAGTGGCGGTAGTACTACTGAGCACATGGTGTCCCCCCAGAACTGTGGGGGCCGACGTCTGCTCCGAGGGAGAGGAGCGGAAGTCAGACCTCAAAATTCTGGAGGTACGTGGTGGTCATTTTTGTCTGTTTTAGTGTTTATCTTGGGGTTCATTATGGCATTAGCACCCTGTTCCTATAATAAGGAAACTAAGTCCACTTTGTCAAACAAACTAACATTTTGACCTTAAGGAACCATTACTCAATCCTGATAGGCGTAGTTTAGGTAAATGTTTACACTATTTAAGCAAGAAAACTTCATATTTCTAACCCGAGTTTGGCAAAAGAAACCACTCAGTCGAATCACGCCATTTTGTTTTTCGTCCGGTTACCCAACTCAGGCTTTTGGATACATCAAAAAAATTTCCATCCAGGTCAAGGCACCAGACTACATTCACTTATTTGTTTTTATTTGTCGTTCACAGCTACCTTCGGGGCGGTCATATACGCTGCCGTTTTACCCCAACATTTCTCTGAAAAACCAAACGCCCTGTTCTCGTTTCTTTCTGATATGTAAGATCGGAGGACATCACCAACAACTTGTTTTGATAAGTTACTTTGAAAAAGTAGAATTTGTTCCCTTCTAATACTAGGAACAGGGTGTGAAAGGTAATGCATGAACCCTTTATTTTCGCGACTTTGTGTATCGTCAAGACAACACGTAGGCCTACGTACATGTAACTTGTAAGAAATTAGTCTCTGAGGAATCGCTGGCACACCTACGTCGTAAGTACCATGTATTTGGCTTTTATTATTCCACACTTATACTTAAATTCATAGGCCTCGTGTCCTTGAGACCATGGAGAAAGGAAAAGAGCATGTTGAGACTAATCCTAGGACTCAGAGTAGGACTAGGATCAACACTAGGCATGCCTGCGGTACATGTATGTACCGGTACATGGCCCATTTCTGTGAAAATAACAAGAGTAACTTTAGTAGGCCTACAGCCTATGCCCACTTAGCCTTTGCACACATCTTGCAGATTGCTAGCCCAACATCAATTTGGCATGCTGCGCATATTTGTATTTTTGAAATGGCATTTGACGCGACTGCATCAGGATGATGTACATGTAGATCAGTTAATAATAGTCTGTCTCTGAGCAACTCGGACTCTACCAGTTGCCTTTTTAAGGATTTGGATATGGTCCGGCGAAACATGGCGGCCATGTAAACACACTGTATACTCATCAGTGTGAAGTTGTCAACTTGGTCTGGAATCAACCCGCTCCGAGTCAACTCCGTCTCAGGTCAACTTGGTCCCAAGTCAACTCGGTCTAGTCAACTCTAGAAGGCAGGCACGTGGCTGCAGCATGAATAAAAATCTTCCAAGCTAGTTTCGACATGTGTTTCCAGAATTCTAAAACTGCATGTACTGTTCATGTAGATTTACTGACATGTGCATGAGATGCCAGGCCTTGTAATTTGGGAAGGCCAGGCACCGGGATGCGTCATTAATTACCACAGATGAGAAGGCAATCTCCCAGTTTTTCTTGCCAGACTGTCAAACTTTGGCATGTAAGTATTTCCAGAATTCTAACATTGCATGTACACTATATTTACACGTACAGTGCAGCTCATACACAATGCCCTTGGCTGGTTCCCTGTCCAGTCACACACCGCTTGCAGCAAATCATCATTGGTAACATGGCTTGCAGTCTGTGATGTAACATGAAAGTGATGAAACAGCCGTCAGGTTTGTGCAAGTGGGGCAAAATTCGTCCGGAGTGGGAAAACTGCAACAAAAAGGCAACTTTTTTTCCCTCCAAATGAGGAAAAGGCGAGTTTTCTGCAATTGGCAACCTATGGGGTTGGTTTACACCGTAAGTAGTGAACATAGTGGTGCAATTTCAGCTCATAAAATCAAGCGGATGTTTAGTTATGCCCCCGGATATCCCGGATAAAGTTTTTCAAAAGAAATCCCCATGAATCGGGACAGGGCCCCCAGTATATGACAGAGGAGTATACGTGGGGCACTGTTTACGGGTCTACCTGTCAATAGGCCTCCATCCATGATCATGTAGGCCTACGTAGGCCTGCATCATACATGACAAAAATGTTGAGTTCACACACTTGCTACTGTCACTGTGTGCTGAATTCCAAAGCCTTTGCAGTTACATCAATCACATGCTTTGTAGGTCTGTTGACCTGATTTCAATTGTTTTTTTTTTTTTCCCGAAGTGCAAAATGAACACTGAAAATGTACCCACAGTGAAGAAAGTAACAATGTTACGCCCACTTTTCTGATAATAAGTTTGTACATGTATGCATATTTAGGGGTATTTACTGGAATTTATCAGTCGTGAAGAACATAATTACGTGAGATTTTCAGAGATTTTTGCAAGTGTGCCACAAACAAAGAATAGTCAGCTGAACTTGTGCCAATTTATGGATGCTGTCGTTTTTGAATTTCAGGTTTTTAAATTTCCAAAATTGTTCATGTACATTGTATTTTAAAGGTTATAATATTATTATTTACTGTAGCTGAATGAATTTTTTTCAGCAAAGAGGTTTGGCAGTGATGCATGAGGAAAGTCAAGGAAACATCAAAGAGTGGCACGTTAGAGACTCAACTTCATTAGGGCCAGGCTAGTGGACTATACCTCCGTATACGTGGCCCTACTCCCAAACTAGAAACAAGTAGAGGAAGGCTTAAACATTGGAACAAAGCTCCCTGGTCGCGAACAGTATCAGCCACATACAGGTATTTCTCAATTGCCTTTTTGATTAGTTCACCCAGTAGTTTATCATGTTCAATTTGCCCAAATGGTGAATTCCTGACCATTGTGCCTGTTGGTGATTATTTGTCATCATAACTTTGTTACAACTGTGATTTGCTCAAGATCTTCGCTGGCAGTGAACACGTACAGCTCCAGACACCAGCAGTTGTGGTGATATCTGAGAACGTTCAGTAATTACTGCACACCACATCAGGTGCGTTCAACCAGCAGCTATCATGTATTTCAATGAATCTATTTTTAACATAAGAGTAGCTCCCTTTAAGCTTTCATGTCAATAAAAGTATGTACAGCGTAGTATACCAGTACAGTCATTGCAAAAGTTTAGGACCCCTCATACAAAATGCATCAACCTGAAGAAAACCCAAACTTAAACCAATCAGTCATTGCCCCCCCCCCAGCTCTTTTTTGGTTTAACTTTAGTTGATGGTTTTCAAGTCTTATTTAATTTGTCAGTTTGGTCATTATTTTTTAAGGGTTGATCGTTTTTGTTGGTTTTGACACTTACATAGAATTGGTGTGTGAGACCCTATTGATTCAGTGCCCTGCAACTTTGCCATTGCAGATTCTTGAGTTAGTTTGAGTTTCTCTTATTGTGAGAGCTTGGTATTTTTTCAGGCCTGCCTTGTAATCGAATGCACCCTATACGCCTGCATTGCATTGGCGCACTTTGATGCTACATGGACCCCGCACCTGCGTACACACCTGGCAACTGGCAATCAGGTAAGAGATGACTAGACAATGGAGACGTGTAAGTCTGGACATCGTGCTAGTGCACACGTGTATGTAATTGACACCCGCTAACCCTAAATTTTTCTTCATTTTCTGTAAAAATTTTTTGCCCTTCCCGACGCGTATTGTAACACTGTAGGCGATACTCAGTGTATGCCCCCGAAGGTTTGTGAAGAAACCACAATCGTACTCGGGTGGGACTCGAACCCACGACCTCCTGCTTACTAGTGCAGACGTCTCAACCACTCGACCACTGAGCTTGTCGGTGTCGGCCGGAAAATGGTTTGAATCAGATGCCGCAGCGGGTACCACGAACAACTATTTCAAAGATGGCTTTGTGCCGGGGAGATCTAACCCTTCTGATTTAATTGTAATTATGCAGCTGTGATAGCTTCACCCTCCATCCATAAAAGGGAAAAAAAGAGGGGAAGAAATTTTTGAAAGGGGGGAGGGGGGGCTGCGTGGGGTGGAAAGCGATGGAAGGTGTTGTCACTGTGTGTGGGGGAGGGGGAGATAACCTTTCCCCTCCCCTATAGGGTCAGGAAGTTCAGGCATAAATTGAATAATGTGTCTGCTTCAGCTGAAAATCTTTGTTTAAAATAAAGTTGAAGTTGCCGCTTGGTGCAGCCATAAAAAAACTTATGGTTCTCTGTTAATTTCTGTTGTCTTAGAGAACTAAATCAAAAACTAAAGAGACTGTACAGTGCCGGATGTTATACACTTTGTGGTCGTGATGACAAATGTTTCCTGGCTGAGAACATGTCTCGGGGTATCATTTTCTTTCCAAATTTTCTGATGAAAGCCACAATTTTCAATCTTTGAACAGGTTTTTCACCGCTCCTTAAAAATAACAACATGAAACTGAATATTTGTCTTGTAAAAGGAAACTTTTTAAGTATAAACGGGTGAATTAGTTAAATTTGCTGGTTATACTTCACAGGTCAAGCCTCTTATTGTCATAATATCAGCTCTTGGAACATTGATGAAGGTCCTAGCAAGACGGTCAGATTGTGGAATCAAAGAGGTCCTGCAGTCTACTACCTTTAAAAGAGGTCCTGTAGTCTACTACCTTTATAAGAGGAGTTTGAAAAAATGGTGAAAACTGCATGTATCACTTTGCAAACACTGACCTTGACTCTAACCCGGCCAGATGCAGCATACTGCAGCAGGTGTAAAAGCCTAATGCACTGTAGCGGTGTTCCCATTGGACGTTTTCTTCACCGAAATTTACCACGACATTCCTTCATGTCCATTTAGCTACCGCGCGTTCCCACATGGACTTTTTTAACCATAATGGAATGTTTATTCGCTGTGTTAGGCCCAATAAGACCAGCTGATTACGTTGCCTGCGCTGTACAAATCATGATGAAATCGGCAAAATCTGACAAAAACAAAGATAAAAATCAGACGAAATCAGCCTAATCTGCCGCAAAGACGACGAACTCGTACTGGAAAAGCCCTGTACACAATGTTTATCTGGGCATGCCTCACTGTGTGTATGCAGCCTGCTGCTGTACTGTGAGCATGGAGCTGGAGGCTGGGAACCATACAACCATTTTTCTCTGTGTAGGCAGTAGTCTGGTTCGTATGTTTAGCAAGGTCCCGGTCAATCTACGTTGTATGGGAACTGTTCCCAGTGGGCTTCTTGCACCCGCTGCTAACTTGCCATGGCTGTGCGGAAAGCTTCCATGAACCTTTTCATCCCGTTAGTTTTACATTGCAGTCGTGGTAAGTTGACAGGGACGTCAGTTTACTGTTTGTTCCCTTTGGATTTAATTTTGTACTTCAACAGGAAAGTCGTTGCAAGTTAACCCCCAAAAAAGTCCAGTGGGAATACGCCTTTTGATGCACTGGGCAATCAACTGCAGCCAAACAAACTGGTTATGTTGAGACAATGGGAGCTAGTCTCATTGAACAAAGCCACTGTTGGATCTTGTGGTGGCTAGTAACAACAAACTCCTCGGCTGTTTGGCCTTGGGGAGAGTTGATCCGTAGGATTTCGTTACACTGGGCAAGCAAATTACTTTGACGAATGATACAGACTGATGTGTCTGGCAGGATTTCTAGCCAAACAACCCTGAACAGTTAGGGTTATTGTGCTTGTTAAAATTATGAAAGTGGCTTTGGAATTATTCCTATTAATTGACAGAGATGAGGCCTTTCTATTTCTCCAGTCCAGTTGACTTTTTTTGTCATTGTTAGGGCACTTGTTGGCAAGTGGATAGAAGCAGAGATGGTAGTGAGAGTGGAAGAAACGTGCTGTCCATCCAGGAGAAGTCTGTCTTCTGCAGTGACCGTAAGTTGTCTTTTCAAGTATTAAAGATGATGTTGAGGCCATACATTGATGTCACAGACGCATGCACAAAGTAACGTCAAGGCAGTAGTCAAGATTACAAATATAGACACTCAAGCCAGTAGGGGACATAGGATATTACCTGAACCAAATCACTGTCAGGTTTAACAACTTGCAAACACCATTGTGCAGTTAATTGTGTGTGTGTTCCTTTGACCCTAAAAGAACCAGGGAGTAGATAGAATCTGCCCCCTCAAGATTCTCTCAGATGTCGCCACAGTACAGTAGTCGAGCCACAAGAGTTTTTTAGTACCCCTGGTAACTCTTTTGTGGTCTGTGAAAATTGCACATACATGAATCTTTCTCGTTACAAGCACCCCTTTTTCCTGAAAGAAAAAGCCAAAAAAAAAAAAAAGAAGTCTGCTTCGAGCCAATTTGGCCTGCGTTTAAAGCCGGCGTAACAGTCTCATTTATCCGGCAGGATTGGATCTCCAGGAATTAACCAAAACACCGCCGAGCGACCTGAACTAGCATCCGAAGGTTTTGTTTCACTTTTATGGGTGTGCTGAGTTCCTAACAACCTTGACTACACACATGAGCTGCGTGCGTGTCGGAATTAAGATCGGTCAAGGTATTATGGAACCTGCAGGGTATGCAAGTGCTGCAAGATCATTCCAACGAGAACGAGGTTGAGTATGGATATGGTCTGACTGTGGATACCTCTCCTACGTCCACACTTGTGGCTTGATGACGCGACGTACATGTAATAGTAATAACAAACACTTATAAAGCGCCATCTATCTAGAAAACTAATCCGAGGCGCAAGAAGAGAAGATAAAAGAACGCTTGAACAGAAAAGTTTTCAAGTTTGATAAGTTCCAATTGAGTCAAGTGTTCTGAGATCATTTGGGAGGTTGTTTCACAGCACTGGTGCGGTCAATGAAAAGGCCCGACTTCCTAGGCAGTCCTTGTTCTTGGAATCACAAGCAGATTCTCGTGTGATGAATGTAGGTTAAGTTGGGGTGAAATGAGGTCACATAAACCAATACATGTACAATTTTCCACGTCAACAGAAGAATTTTGAATTCAATCCGCTCCCGAACAGGCAACCAATCGAGATGTTGCAGCACCGGCGAGATGTGGTCAAATCTATTGGATCTGGATAAGATGCGGGCAGCTGCATTTAGAGTATGCTGGAGTTTGTCTAACTGGTACGATTTCGTGTTGATCAGTTGAGAGTTACAAATATCCAGCCGAGAAAGAACAAAGGCATGAATGAGTTTGGATGCAGATGTGTTACCAAGTACTTTCCATATGCTGTTAACAGACTGGCAAATCTTCAGAACTTGAGCATCCATGGAGAAATTCTCATCAAAGACAACTCCTAGGTTTCAAACGGTGGATGAGGCAGTGATGCACTCTGAACCAATGGTAACAGTCCGGTCCTGGATCAGAGCGTGCTGGGGTTTAGATGCAATTATAAGAAGCTCTGATCTGCTGTGATTCAGCCTCAACTTGTTGGTAAGCATCCATGCACTTATATCGAGGATGCATGCCTCTAACTGATGCTTAGCAGAGAGTTCACTGTCAGCAGATGATGGATCAAATGGAATGTGCAACTGTGTGTCATCTGCATAGAGGTGAATTTGAAGACCATGATGGCGGGCAATG
>NW_019091369.1:1647530-1660865 GCF_001949145.1 Acanthaster planci | reverse complement strand
AAATGAATGAGCATTTATTTAACTTGCAAATAGAAATTAGCTGGTTATAGCAATAAATGGTGATTATTTGACATACACACGAAGCGTTTTGCAAGGTAATTTTTTCAAATGAAATAAATTTCATGTCAGTGATAAAAGGTCCGTAGTGAAAAATATTTTTTAGACATTAATTTGGTTAAAATTTAAACATGTTGACCACAAAAAAACTAATTTTATGACTAAAAATAAAAAACGTTTAAATCAAATATTTTCTTTCATACACAAAGTAGGACCTATTTTGTGTTTAGGTTTTGGAAATCTGTGAAGCTGTTCTTTTAAATGTCCTGACAACCACAAATTTGAATATTTTGTATCAATCATCGTATTTACAGATAAATTATAAAATAAGTGATTTGGGGGAAGATTTGCAAACAGATCCATGTCAGACATTGCATTATTTTACATGTAATTTTTCATGCGGAGATACATACATCTTCAAAGTGCTTCATTTCTGTGATTCAGAATCACAAACAGTGCCTTCACATTCCGCAATATCATTCTAACTCATAAACAGCACCCTCACATTACTTGGTTAGAACTCAATTTTTAACATCATTTTCAGGGCCGTAAAGGACCTTGACAAGGTGCTGACCAGAGTTTTTTTTTCAGTGTCGTGAGACTTCAGTACTCTGTAGCAGAAGTTTCTTGTTTTGATGCCAAAAAAATAGCCAAATTAAATGACGTTCATTTTTTGAGATGTGAATACCATTTAAATTAAATTATTGATCACAATGTATGATCCTTCGATCCTTTGAGTAGTGTAAAAATGTAGATAGACTTGCTCCATCATTAAGGTGAAAGCAAGGAACTGCATCTCTGAGAAGACTTAGTCCTTTCCTTGCCTTTTGTGAATCAATGCCTAAGATTCTGATGAGGATTCCTCATGCAATCTTGGAAACTGTTCCTCCTTGGTGATGGAGGCGAGAAGTGGCATCTGTCTGAGTTACTTCCTCTCCTTGATGTTCTCATAAATCATCTCTGTGAAGTCCCATAGGATCTTGTCCTCCATCTTTATTCTCCCCAGGTTGAAGGAGGCGAGGGCGCTTTTCTCATCAGCATCATGGTCTGCTTCTCCAGGGGCATACCCACAGCTTTGGTCTGGGGAAGAAATTAATTACCAAACGAACTAAATTGCAGCACAAATTGAGACATTTCTTCAAAAATTATACGATCCTTGTATGCTACTTGTTTTTACACCTTTTATTTCATTAAAAAACTGTTTAGTGTCTATTGATTTTCTTCCAGTTTTTTGTCAGAAAATGAACTATGACAAGAGGATTCCTTTGACGCTGCTGACCCATTACTTCTGACAGCATTTGTGATTCGTACTCTGTTAAAAAATGTTTTTCCAGACACCTCTTTAGGGTTTAGTGAATCAAAAAGTGACATCTTTAAAACTGAAAATTGTCTTTCCTTTTTCCTAACAAGTGAGGGCGCTGTTTTACAGTTGTACTGTAATGTCAGTTATTATTATTATTATTATTACTGGTTTATTGCCACTTACTTGCAACCCCAAGGTTGAATAGCAAAGTCAATCGGGGAAGACCAAAAATCTAAAATATCTATGGAACAACAACTCCTACAGAAATCAATGATTGATCCCGAAAGTGTGGGCAGAACTATTTCAACAGGGTGCACAAGTCTGTTGAATTGGATACAAATCTGAAATTTGGGATGGTGACTGAAAATACTGTCAAGTGTTTACAACATGGTCCCTTTTTGTATTTTAGTTCATTATTTGTCAAACTTAAGGTAGATCCTTTTTTTAAATAAGAGCTTTCAAGACCTAAATTTTTGTCCATATTCATTGCTCACCTTCAAAAAAGCCTGAACAAATGCCCATAATGTACATGTATATGATTTTAATTTTTAGACTTTTATTTTTCAAATATTTTGGAAACACAGTTCTCAGTGCTCTGTCAGATAAAACTTGAGAAAATATGTTAAATATACTTTTCAAAATATTCACTAAACAACAGGATGTCAGGAATTTATCTAAATTTCACCTAATGTGCACCTTGGCTTCTACTTATGGCTTGTAACAATGGGCAATATTATGAGGACGAAAAATTGAACTGTGCCGGGTTAGAGCTTTAATAAAAACACCAACAGGGCCAAATAATATTTGATGGACAATTGCCACAGTTGCCCCCAATCCATCTTCTTTGACGTAGAGCAGTGCTGCACAGCAAATCATAAACCCCAGGAGACAAGGCAGCCATTTGCTGATGGTTATTAAAAATGAAGACTTTCCTTAAATTATGCCCCTGCTATTGTCGGTCTAAAGGTATTTTCTGTCTATGATTAGACACTTCATTTCATGAGTTTTACGATGAAAACTATGAAACCCAAATTGCTCCTTGAATATGCTGAATATGTCTCAGGCAATGTGGACCATTGATCAATGGTGATTCGT
The DNA here is from genome assembly GCF_001949145.1 of Acanthaster planci. The sequence continues at coordinate 1,658,410 of NW_019091369.1, read as the reverse complement.
CATGAAACAGCAATAAACCATGAAGGAAAAGGAACTTAAGGCCAGGAAAATGTGAAAAATTCCAGTATAGTGGGTGAATTGAACTAGGCTTGCCCTGGTTACAAGGGTTTAACATCATCCCTATCATCTTGCTTGGTTGACACAATGCACATAACCATCCCTAGGTCAGGGTTACCCTAAAAGCTAGCCACAAGCATGCAAGGGTGGATCCAGGACCCATTTTTTTCGGCAGCAGGGACAAATTTGATTCTGGGGGACGATTGTTTTTTTTATTTTTAAACTAAATAGACTACAAATATCCTTTCATTTTTTCAAATGAAAACATTTTTTGCTCCTTTTTTGGTCATGACCCCAATAGGCCCCCTCCCCTTTTCGCGGATTCTTACTTGCAGAAAGCCAGCAATGATATGAAACACAGGACTCTTACCTGTGCTACTTATGACGTAACCTGCCCCTTCACTTTGGAGATTTCATCGTTCAGTCCACTCACACCATGACGCTAACCGGCCTCCATGTTCGTGTAGGCAGACATGGCAGTAGATTCACCTGGCAATGAGGCCTTCCCAAATCTAAACACAGGGAAAAATGACAAAAAACAATAATTGGTCACCTAAGGTTTTTTAGTCACACTGTAATAATAATTTCTCCCCCAATGAGCGAAACATCCACATTTTAACCCATCATCACATAGACTCTTACTGTGGGTCGCTTTTAAATCCATAAAACCATACTCTGCTGGGTGTAACAGGCTGGGTGGGGTCATCAGGGCCCAATTTCATGGGGCCTCTTAACACAGAAGAAAAATCATGCTAACTTTAGCAGAAAAATTTGCTAACATTGAGCACTATTTCATGGTGGTGCTTGGGGTGGTTGTGCTAATGGCTGCATGCGGATAGAGATTTCTGTTTTTACATCACTGAGTTTAAGTAAATCTTTCCTTCAAGGTTAGGATGCATTTGGCTGTACTTACTGTTTACAGTATGCATGAAATACACCGAGCCTCTGTAACCTGAAATCGCGTGCTAAACAGCGCCGAGAAATTGGGCTGTGATTGTTACAAGCAAGGTTCCTACAAAATATAAAAATCAAATTCAGTGACCTTTCCTGTAGTATGACAATTTCCATGGCATATAATGCCACTCTGCGCAGAAAATTTGTTTGGTTTAATAAACAAGAAGTCTGCATGCCATTACCACAATCCATAACCACTATCAGAGTCACTCTTGTATGATCTTGATTTCCATTAGTTTTCCTTAGACCAATTTTCCATGACTTTCCTGGACAACTTTTCCCCAGGATTTTCAATGACTGATTTCCAATGTGGAACCCTGTACAAGGACAAATGGGTTAAAAGTACTGTACAGTCTATCATATGCAGTCATCCAAAAGGTATCCAAAATGAGCCCACAGGCAGGGGACCAACCACGCTGCTATCGCCTTACTCTATCAGGGCAGTGATGCCAGAAGATGAACCCACAGGCAGGGGACCAACTACGCTGCTATCATGTTAAATACAGTAACAAAAAGGGAGCAGTTATGTCTATGCATTGTAATAAATGTACTTTTTTTCAAGCCTATTCCCACCAGGGCTGTGGGTTTAAGGCCATCTCGAGTGGCTTCAGTCATTTGCTAAAGAACCAGTGTAATTCTGTCAGCCTAAGCCGGCTGATTTGGAAAATGTCCATCTCCAGCCAGTTGACATGTGTACAAACAACCTGAAGTACCCAGTGACTGCTTTTTCAACTTAACATATTGTGAAAACTCTGGCTGTGTGAGTGGAAATTTCTTGAAGAACCTCTGAATTTTACCCTAAAGAGCTGGGGGGGAGGGAAGAGGGAGTCTACCTCCCTTTAACATATTTTCCAATATTATCAAGGTGCATATTTTCCAGAAGCCTTCTGGAGTTCTTCTGCATAACTCTCTTTGGTCATTATGACGCCATTTTTGTGAAAATCCAACATACCGTTCTTGAAAAGCAACTTTTTACTGAGAAAGGTCAACCAAGAATGTATACTTTTCTTTTTCATTCCCAACTTCCAAGTGACTGTCAAACCAGTATGACAGTATATGGGATAAAAAATTTGCCAGATGTGTGCAAAATCTTAGTGGGCATATAGGCCTACTAAAGTTACTCATGTCATTTTGACAGAAATGGGCCATGCACATGATGTACTGTAGCCAGTGAAGTGTAGGCATGCCTAGTGTTGATCCCAGTCCTGCATGTAGGATTAGTCTCAACATGGTCTTTTCCTTTCTTCATGGTCTCCTCTCTCTCAACTGAAGAACTAGGCCTATTGTGATGAATTTTATTCCTGTAAAGTGTGGAATAATAAAAGCAAACTCCATTGTACTTAATCCATCAATGTCATCACGTAGGTATGTCAGCGATTCCTCAAAGACTAATTTCTTGATGACATTCGAAGTCGTGAAAATAAATGGATTGAAGCGACCATCATGTGCTCAGTATACTCCGCACGTGCACGTGTGCCACCGCAAACATGTTTGCAATGTGTCTGTAGTCGGTCCGCCATATATCCATGTTCTGTAAATGGGCTCTCGATGCAATGTGAGTTTTGTATAGTGATCGCAGGCACCGAGTGCCTGGCTTGTAGCCACAGACGCGTACAGCACACATGTGACTGCAAAAATACATGTTATTCATGTATGATAGCTGAAGGGAACAGAATCAATGTGACTGAACAAAGGAAAGGAACCAGTGTCAGGTGAGAGTTGGGTGAGATTTCGACCTGGTTGTAACTAGAACGGCAAAGCCACCAGGGCACCCTGCTTGTTATGAATTTGAATTTATTTCTTGTAATAGCAGGAAAGAGGCATCCAAGTTATACAAATATGGTTACTAAATCAAAAAAGTAAATAGTAACAAAGCTTCATCAAATTTTTTTACAAGATTGGTCGACAGAAGACTGCAATACAGATGTACAAGCTATTTTATTGACCTTAGCAATACAATTCATTCTACATGTACTCTAGGAGAAAAAAACCTAGTCAGTGCTGTGTGCAGACTGTGCTGAAAGGTGCCGGATATTAACCACTTGCTGCTAGGTGGATTTTTCTTGAGCAAGACAAGATGCCCGGTCCTTTTCAAGATTTTCTGTTTTCAAAATTCTTCAAAAATTTATCATTGCATTTAATGGCCGTTTATACCCACATGAAGAACTCTTTGGGTACTACTCTAAAGCTGACAGGTAAACTTCATTGACTCCTAAATATTTCAGCTAGGCCTGCAGCCTTGGAAAAAGATCCCAGATTTTGCAGTGTTATGTATGATTCTGTTCCCAAAACCGGCACGGTGCACTAGCTGCTGACCTCTTTTCAATAGGGGCCAGATTAGCGTGCAGCAGTGCTGTGTGGCTCATCGCTGCGGCGGAGAATTTTTGTCCCCAGTGGTAATCCGCTCGCTCTAAATACCTCAAACCGTGGTATACTGTTTCAAAACAAGGCTGGATTGTCTCCACTATTGAGAGCGAAAAAATGTCGGTAATGCCCAGCAGCTCAGTCTTTTGAGCTGAACACAGTCTTTTGTTATAAGGCCCAACTCTTTTGTCCCAGTTCCGAGCTCCCCGACTCTGCATATAAAGCCTATGTACCCGAAAACGGAGTGCCCGGCAGGAAGTGGTTAACGTTGGATATTCTTAATCAAAAAAACCTGCTGGGCGGGTTTTTTCCCAGCAATTTTTTTGAAATTGCAATTTCTTTGTGACGCAACCAATCACAACGCATTAATACGCCATTAATATTTCTTTTAAAGAAGTCTTAAAAGAGCGTACACGTCCTCTGTAGAACAAATAAGAAAAAGTATGTGTGTCTACACTTCATCTGGCATCAAGTGGTTGAAAGTAAATCAACAAAGACCACCACCAAGGGAGATACAGGTACAAAGACTTCACAGTTCTTCACAGGAAAAAGAGGAATGCCTAAAAAATGTAGGTCCAGCTAGTACAGTCAGACTAGCCCTGGATGATTATATAAGCAGTGCATTTGTGCATTTGGTGGATGGTGCATAACTGAAGTACATGTATAGCTCTGCACTTTGTATCCAACCTCATCATCCTATCCATCTCCTACTCCACCCCCTCCCCATCATCCTATCCATCTCCTACTCCGCCCCCTCCCCATCATCCTATCCATTTCCTACTCTGCCCCCTCCCCATCATCCCATCCATTTCCTACTCCACTCCTGCCTATCATTCCCTTCACTTCTTGGGCTGAACCATCATCCCACTTACCCAGCCCAACCATTACGCCAACCTTATCCAGCATTTCATCCACTTTCTACATACACGTACCTTGTCCCCATGATCCTCCTCCTACAGGAACCCCTCCCCCAATAAACATCCTAATCTGTCACTTGGAGTCCCCCATCCCTTACATTTTCTATATACGGTGCAGTGTACATGTATGTTTGTACAATGTACATGTATGTGTCTAACACTGTCTATACATGTACATGACAGGAGTTCTCAGTATGTACATGTACGTATACATGTACAGTACATGTACTGTACATGTACGTATACATGTACAGTACATGTATGTACATGTACTATAGGGTCAAGTACCCCTGGTACACAATACAACTCAAAATGTTAGCATTCAACTTTCATAATTTTTTCACTCATAAACTACACTTCAAAGCATTAATGCCATATGAGACTTTAACATTTCAGGACGGCCGGATGGACAGAAGACGGAAATTGGTATTACATAGGCTCGCATTTGCTTTGCAGCTCACCAAAAATCCTCTAATTCTTCAACTTAATCAGTGCACCAGCATTACAACAGCACACTGGTATAAACACGACAATTTGTGAACCCCCCATTCCACAACCAGGCTGAATACTTACACTAGTTTCTGGAAAATAATATCAATATGCACAAAAACAATGCAGTTTCCTTTTTTTTAAATATCCTTAAACAAAATATAAATCTGGTATCAAAATAAAAAATGGGAAGAAGACTTGTCAAACATCTAAATGACCTTACTTAAGACTGGGTTTTGGGGTATTCAGTTACAATCAGGAAAACGGACAAGTCACAATAACATTTTTGGCTTAGAAATTCATCCGTATCTAATGCAATCTGACTAACACAAGGAATGTCCCCTGTCTGCTTGACAAGAAAGGAAAAATCTTTGGTGAGTGTACTGTGTCCCACAATGCTGTTCAAACAATAACCAAATTGTTGCTATGAGGTATAATATCAAGCACACCAAAAAACAAGAAATCTTAACCCTAACACTCCTCAGTCCTCCAACAGGTGAAGGATTGAGGAGGGTTAGGGTTACTCTAGACCAAAATACTCCAGGATATAGGGTAAATATACCGAGTGAATGCACTGTACACGTACATACATGGTTTACAAGTACAAGCAGGTGTTTTCCAAACAATACAAATGTAAGTTCAAAATACCTGCATCTTGCGATCGTAACTGTTTTCAACCTGAACGCATATGTAATTTACAGGCTACAGGTATTTACAGACTTCCATCAAAAATGTATTAGTCTGAACAATCAATCCTCCAATTTCAATTTATACATTAGTGATCTTACCTTCAGTGTAAAGCTGACAGCAATCCTTCCTTGTGTAACTACTGGTCTCATAAATATATCCCAAATGTACTGAAATCAGAGATACTGAACTGCGATATTTATAAGTATCTGTGAAACGGTTGATATGACACAGACATTCCCAGAAATTAATACGGCGTCAACAGTTGTAAAAAAAAGTACATGTACGTACGTGTACACGTGTATTCCACTGATGCACGTGTTGCATTGACGCATGTACAGTGTACAGGCAACTGTACACTTAATTCTAGGAAATGCTGCTACAATAGAAACTGAAGTAATGAAGAACCTCATAATAATAAAGTTCACCATTTCCTGTCATCGTTAGCAGATATCATGCCATTTAAAGGAAATCATGTATGTTTATGGAAACTGAAGTTGAATGAAAAAAATTAATGGAAATAGCGAGCACACATGTACCATATGGAAGCATTTTGGTTTTTATTTCTTCCATTTTCAGTATGAGGACAAAAGTGTCTCCCTAGGTATCCTTGTCACTGTATTTGGTCCAGTTAAACACTCATTAATGAGCCTTGAGGACAGCTTCATGTAAATTATAAGAACAGATCTCGAGGATGAATCAGGTTGGACAATACCTCTCTCATGCCTAGTCTGCCTACCTTCTCATTCCGATCGATGTAGCAGGCACAAAGTCACTAGAGTTGTTACAAGCATGTCTCCTGTTCATGTCATACCAGTATCATTTTTTATGCGATGGCCTACCTGTACATGTACACTGGTCTTTACATGTGCATAAGTGCAAAAACTCACGTCAAGCAATCCTGTGTCACACATGTATATTGTACATGTACGTACACCCAGGCCTACATGAAGTTCACCCACCTCATCATTAACTCTACGGCCATTCACATTTAATACAAGCAACTTTTTTCACAGTGTGGCAATTAGCTTTGAAAAAGAATGTATCCTTTCTTCACCCCGACTGATTTTGGAAGAACTCATTGTAGGATATTCCTCTCCGTTGAATGTTCTATAGAGTACCGAAGTACGACGTCACTGTGAACCAGAAAGTGCAGTGCAAACGAATGGAGTACGCGCGCGTGTTGGTTCACGCGCTGGTTCTCGCGCTAATGCCTTTTACACACTAATTGTGCGCGTGACGTATTCACTTCGGTACTCTATAGGCCAGGTACAAGAAATATAAAATACAGCAGCATGACATGTTCATGTGTACACATACACGTACAAAGATGTTACATGACAGTCAGGCTTTATCTATCTTCTTGTGCACTTCCTCTTACTTTTCTAGTTCTGGTTACCAAGGTACAGTATTATCATTTGAGTACCCAATAGTTTGAAAAGTCAAATTCCATTCTAACCTAGCGTAAATGTATTTTCTTCACAAACAGAAAAATTAAAACAGATCTATTGGATAACACATTTTCTGGCCTGCTTTACTTCTGAATTAATTCCTAATGGCTTAGGTTGAACACCAGAAAAGTCAGAAGTGTGTGCACTCACCCTATTTACACTCACAGGTTCTCTAAATGGGACATGTACATGTACGTGTAATTTGTGGCATTCTTTATGTTATTTTTGTTAATTTTGCAACTTTCAAAACACATTTTGATAAAAAGGTTCTGCACAGAGGATTTACTTGTTAATTTCTCCTGTTTAGAAAAATGTTTGAATTTTTATATACATGTAAATAAAACCAAGTGCTATAAATAGAAAGGTGAAACAAAAAATTATTAAATTTTTGTACAAAATTACATGAATATTTAATAACAGACCATCACCATCTGGGACTTTTTTCATTGCCCAAATGAGTGTGAACCGTACAAATGTTCATGAATTTGATGCAGCAAAATTGTAATGTTAGGCCTACATAATGGAGTTCCCTACTGTGTGGCATATCAATGTTTCCCTCGAATTTCTCATGCAACGTTGCCAAACCTCTTTGTTGAAAAATTTCAAATTCATTCAGTAAAATACTTCTCCATATTACTTTCTTAATGTACATGCTGCTGAATCTTTGTGCACAATTTCAGGGTTATGATATGTAATCTGAAATAAAAAAATGGTGGCGTCTAGAAATTGGGCATAAGATTTAGCGGAGTGTTTCCTAACACGCACTTGAACAATTCTCAGAAAATCCAACATTATTATCTAAAAATTTTACTTCCTACAATCATCATGCCCAACCATAACTTGTACAAAATAACCTCGGGGGCATTTTAAAGGTGTTTATTTTGCATTTACAAAAAAATCAGACAATCCGGCCAAAATCAAATTTCATACATGTACATGAATATGATATAAGAGCTTTGTTGTTGGTGTATGAACTCCAGATTTATGAATAGTAATAATGTGGACTCAATGAAATTTCACATGAAAAAGTCATGGAACTAACGAAACTGGTTGCAAATTGTAGTGTCATAAAAAGTTTTAAATAAAACAAAAAAGACTAAAATGTGCAACAAAAGGTACGAGTCTTCTGGAACTCAATGCTGTTATAAAAACAGTTTCAATATAAACATAAAAAGATAAATATATGACAAACGTGACTGTGGTGTTTGGGCAAAAGCGTATCGCACATGTACATTTTCAGCACTATTTTTGTACAGGTCATCACATCTTCCTTTTTTTTATCGGCAAGATCCTCTTAGCAGGGTCTGTAGGGAATAAAAGGCTTTTTTCGAGCCGGTCGGGAGCCAAAAATAGGGTTGGACAGAAATGACAACACAGAATTTAAAAAGGATGCCCTTATTTGCAAACTTTAAGGTTTGAAATTGAAAATATTTCTTTAGTAAGGCACTAGACAAAAAATCCACCAAAAAGCACTACCCAGTATCCCTACACTACATTCATGACATTAGGCATGTTAGGGTACTCAATACAATAGTGCAAGTAATGAGTCCCAGTAAGTTGCAATAAGACTGCAATAATGTCGAATTCATACAATACATGCATCCCCTACATAACGTACATGTAGGTCTAGGCCTACATGTACCGGTACATATATATGTACATGTACATACATGAGGGTAACAAGTGTAGGGCTTACCAGAGTAAGTCACGTAGGCCTAAGTCATTAAGCTACATGTACCCCTAATGTTTAAACTTTGGGGTAGCTACCTCAGGGCTCTGGGGGAACCCTTGAGCCAAGACAAAAGTTCTGGTTCTATACTGTGCAAACACCTCCTCTGTGGTTATCACGCACAGGTCGGAGTGACGGACAGACTGACTAAATTTTAAAGTGCACTTTTGGTACAAGGTTGAGAAGGTCCAAATGTTAAATCCTACTTTTGAATGTCTTGACATCAGGAGCAGATCGTATGCTAGGTGGTAGTAGGCCTAGTACTTACTACTAGTACATGTAGGCCTACACGTAGGTTCCATTCCCAGAGTAGCTTATTGACAACAGAGTTTGTTGAAGTTTGGGGAATGGACTGCGACCAAAGCATTCTTTTGTCACTGTTCACCCAATGACTGGCATGACTGGTCTTGTACATGTTGGAGACTTGCGAATAGATTAGTTGTCCTGGTTGTGAAGAGTTTTGTGCGAGTTGTGGAGTTCAACATGTTCAAGTTCAAGTTGTGTCGTCAACATGGTCAGCTCAGGGACGTTGAAAAGGGCAAATCTGCAGGAAAGTTATCTCCGCGTAATAAAATAATAAGCCCCAGAAGACGAATATCAAAATCTATGAAGCGTACATTACACATTTAAAATAATATCACTCAAGAATGTAATTACTTTACCTGCAAGTAGCAGCGAATAGGGCAGTACGGCGTTCGGGAACTTCAACAACAGTTGAAGCAGCAATTACTTTTCAAGACTTGACTCTGACTGCAGTATAGTAGTAGCGCGCGGTGACCGGTGGTGCCGGTGACCCATCGTTCAACCTTGTCAAACAAGCACGTATTCTCACCTGCAGTATTATAATGCATACACATGTAGCCCTGGGAACAACTTTAATTTGGTGATACAAACTACATAACAATGTCAATTAAGAAGACCCAAGCTAACTTCAAGTAGAAAAAAAGGAAAAGAGGTCAAAGTTGTTGAATATAAAATAAATTAGACAGTTAACAACACTTTTTACCCAGATAAATAAGGTAAATATATCACTTCTTAGATGCTACAATCAATTTAATGCAATGCATATAATGTTATGACACACCATTGTTTAACTCAATTCCTTACACGTACGCTGATTGGTTAATATTTTATTTGCTGGAGCAAAGTTTTCTGTCTTGTTTTAGATTCTATTTTTCTATTTGAATCAAGTTTAATGTACAATATAGAAATAGTGCAGGAGGTTTGTTTGAATTATTTGATTTTCATTTGCTTATAATCTTTGATGCAAATAATTTCTCAACGTCGTAAAATTGTATCCAATTGAATCGTCCCTAATGTAACGATGGGTTATTTTATCGCTCTCACAGCATGAACACACATGCAACACAGTACTTGTGTGTGGCTTCGCATGTGTTCGTGTTCGGGGTGTTTCGTTTTTCATCTTATATAACATCTTTCCTGTGTATTGAAAACCCAAATTGTTTGTCAAGCGAGTTCAGGTGAAGCTGATGTGTTTTAGCTATGAATAGTGTGATACGAGTAAGAAATATTTGACCTGCAAACTTGAGATTAACAGTAACATTTAAGTGGAAACGTAAGCTGAGGCCATTTTCAATATGGCAGCCCTCATGGGTTTGTCCAAGCGTGACCTTGAAGAGTTACGTCCAACTGTAGATGACATTGTGCGGAAGGTATTGGGTTTTTCGGAACCTAGTGTAACAATCGCTGCCTTGAACTGTGTTGGCAAAGGAATGACAAAGGTGAAAACAGTTGGTAAGTGTGTACACATGTATAATGTTAGATTTTTAACCCTAACCCCAAGGGCTGCTGTGGTTGCTGGCCCTAACCTTCCCCATTCACACTAAGTTAAACACCCATATGGGACTTTGTGCACGGAGGCAGTTGGACTTTGTTTTTCTGAGGTATGCCAAACCCAATGCAAAAGCCAGCTGTTATGGGCCTACCAGACCTATCCCCACAGAATTAAACACTTTACTTCTGAGTACTGTTTAATTCTGTGTGGTTGGGGAAGGTTAGGGTTAATAGGGGATGTCAATGATTTTTTGGATTTGTATTTTTGCAATTTTTTTCATGGTTTTTGGATGAGGTTCATGAATGGTAGCAGTTTAGCACAAAATCGGTAAAATTGGTGCAGGCATTCGGAAAGAATTCCATATACGAAGTTCACTTTTTAGGAGAAAGTTTTGCTCCAGGACAGATTTAAAAAGGGGCGACATTTATTTTGGGGGG
>NW_019091369.1:1612778-1646182 GCF_001949145.1 Acanthaster planci | reverse complement strand
CATTCTCAAGATATTGGTGTTTATTAGCCCCACATGTTGAATGTAGGGCTGTACTGTAGTGTTAATAGCCCTACTAGTGTGGCACGGACTCTCACTCCCGCTCCATCCTCCATCCTCAGGATGGAGCATGGAGTATTTATTGTTTGCTTTGATCTAGGTTGGCACTTCGTATAGTTCATAACTGACAACATCAGAGAGTGCATTTGGGTCATTGTGACTGTAAAAAAGGTTACAGTCATCGGCAAATTGGAGAAATGAAACTAAAATCAGAGGATTTCTCAAGATCATTAAATTCAAAAGATTTTCACAAGAATATTCTCTGACAAATTAATTACCAGGTGTTACGGTGTTTTGGGCAAATGTAAAAGAAGTAAATATGGGAAATGATCAGATAAATCTGATAGTATAATTGCTGATTTTGAGGTTAGTAATATAGTTGATAGAATATTGTCCATTAAAGTGGCTGAAGTGTTGTTTCGGCATGTTCAAGTTGCAGAGACATATTATTCAATTTTTGGAGAGTAAATTTTTATTTTCAGCCTGCACTTTGCACGATGGCCTCAGAAGTATACGCGATCGATTTTTCCATATCAGAGTGATGTGATTCCATATCATTCATTCTGCAGAGGAGATCTTGCTGATTTAACAAGACAAGATCCAACTTTTCCTGAATGATCCCCGATTTCAGGTCTCGAAGCTCATTTGAAAATATAGTCATCAGGGAATTCTTAGCAGCCGAGGCGGACTCTTCTGCCAGGGTTGCAGGATCACACACGTATGGTATTGGCAGTACTACTAGCACCTTCAGAATCGGTAGATGATTCAGCCCATACAGACGTGTTTTTGTCCCTTTTTGGAGGCAAACCTGAGCTAGAAGTAGCAAGATAACTGTACATGTGGATGTTTCTTGGCAAGCTGGGTCGATGGCATAAATATGTGAAGATTTGAGGTGATTTTATTTGATATAAGAAGAGATGTAAAGCGGAACAAAATTACACTCCTGCTCACTCCAAGGGCGCCGTCAATCAAGTGAGGAGATGTATTTCATTTTGAGCAAGTGTCATCTGGAGAATAGGGAAAAGTCAGTTTTGCAAAAATGGACAGGACAGAAATCTGCTAAAAATGACCAAGTTCAGCTCATTAATGTGCACATATTCTGTATCTAGGAAGGTAAACAACAGAAAGTCATGAAATTTTTACCAGAGGGCCACATGATTACCTCTAAGAACTAAGTGAAAAATAAAATGAAAAAAATTTTAAAATAAAATACAAATATGGCAAAAATATGCAAATTAGGCAATAATTAGTAATCAATTGAAACCTATTCAATCAAATTTTCCCTAAACAGCAAACTGGAATAACCTATAGTTCTTAAAAAGGGTGGAAGGAGGATCTCAGAGCATAAGGCTGAGTATTTTTGTCACCAGTCTCTCGTTTTTACCCAACGATTATCGCTCTGTTCATGCCTTTTTTTTTCACATTGCACATGCATTGAGCCGACTAATAGCAAAGCTTGGTCCGCATCTTGGTTCCACCATTTTCAGTGGCAGGGGATAGTATCTTGTTTTTATCACGCGACTGTCCTTGCATGCATGCTGTGACCTGTAAGCTGGTACCATCAGCCTGACGCAGGGGCAGTGTGATAAACCCAAACAGCATGAACGTTGTGATCGTTGTCGGGTAAAAGCAAGAGATTGGTGACTAAAAATCTCATTTTTTTCAAAACGTGGATCATCCACTTTGCAAGTTCGATGAAAAAACCCATAGCAATTGGCTCAAAGTCAAATGAAGGACATGTACATGTAAAACGGAGTAGTGATTTTGAGTTCTTGGAGTAATGCTGGATGTGTTCTGTCAGGTGTTATTTAGCACCTGTAAACTACCCCCTGAACTGTGGGGTCCATTGGGAGCTCTGCAAAATCACCTAAGCTAACGAGTAATAAAGTGATCGTCTTTTTTGTAATCTTTATTTTTTTAGACCAAGAGCACTGTATATTTTACATAGCGACTGAATTATGATTTCTCCCACTCACAAAACAGCCTTCAGTATTTTGACAGTGGTTACTTGTCAACACAGGTGCTTTAACAGACCTCCCTCTAATTTAGACAAAAAGGAGTCTGGAGTTGTCACCGTTGTGACTGCTTTCACATACGGTTTGATTGACCAGACATTCGCCTGCCACTGCTTGGTACATGTACATAAAGGGGTCAGGATCAAATGCAATTCAGAATTTGTCCTTTGCAAAAATTCATGTGTATTGTTTACGGTTTTACAGTGGCAATAAATTTCTTCTTAATTTTGACGAAAGCAAATTCCCTGTGATTTTATCTACACATACTGAACATTGTTGTCTGAGGGGTAAGTAGTGAGTAGGGGTGAGTCACGTCGAATAATTCACTGTTTGAATATTTGACCTTCGATCGAATATCAAAATACTCAGATGCACCAACCAGCAGATTGTTGACGAACAAACCATATACAAAATCAGTTGCAATAACACAATTGTACAATATAATCACTTAAATAGCTTTTCACGTCTAGGATTGTCTCCAGCCACAATTTAGCAAGATTTAAGAGACGAACAATGCTTCTTGCCGTGTTGAAAATTTCTATTCCATTTAAATTTTTTAATGAATAATTTACTTTATGGATCATTGTAAGAAATTTTATTCCATCGTTTTTCATTTGAATCTGCTTTAAACAAGCCTCCGTAGTGTGATTTTCTCATTTAAAACAAAAAGAAAATTCTCCCATTTCATGAATTTGCATTCAAATATTCAAATTGGAAAATTATGTTTGAATATTCAGTAATTGATTGAATATTGGGATATTCAGCACAGCCCTAGTTGTGAGCATCCTTGCATAGTTGCTGAGTTCAGGTCTTCATTTGTTGTGTAAATGGTTTATACTGAAGCATTGGACATAACGTGTATGCTTTTGATGTTGCTAGTCAAGAGCTGGTGGTTTGTTTGCCAGCTGCTGAGCTTCCTCACCTTTGTAAAATCAGAACATTGACATCAAAAACAAGTCCCCCTGGTTTTCTGTCTGATGCCCTACTGTACTGAGAAAGACTATCAGAGAGTCCATTGAGCCTTGAAGGAGAGGGCTGCCTCCTGGGGCAAGCAGCATCCAGTATTTCCTCCTGAATGTTGAGTCTTGACTGGTTGGCACTTCGAACTATTGTTCCCAACCTCCACATCCAAGTATTCATGTGTTTTCAGGATTTCTGTTTTTGATGTACGACGTTCCATTTCAGATTTGTTAAAACCGCTCATTGAAGAATCTGCACCCAAGTTTGTGGAGAAGTTGTTTGAAGCCATTGAACGGAGCCAGAGCAGTCGAGATGAGCATAGGGCAAAAAAGCGGTCCCTCAGAGTAAGTAAAGGTGCTTGGAATGCAAAACTGACAACTGTCCTTGGATCAGTGAGTTCTCTCATACACAATAGAAGGTATGCTTATACCTAATGACAGCATCCTTTTCGTGAGGATGCTCCATATGAGAGCACAGGTTTATGCCTGGTATGTCTTGTCATCATGCGTGCCAGGCGTAAGTCATCAGGCTGCCCCTTCTCACTCCTCTCACGGATACTTAAACACACCGTAGACATGAAAGGAGAAAAATTGAAGTAACAGTAATCTGAGAGGATCCCCACGTGTGTGGTTCTTTCATTTCAAACATTGTCGTGATATCTTGCGTTTCTGAAATTCCAATTTGAAAAAGTTGTTTTTCTACTGATTGGCTGTCGTGTCTTCATAAGTGTGCCTGTACTTGCCAATTACATTGAAACTGTTCCCGTTTTTACATCTCCCAAAATTAAAACAACTTTACCTACTTTTAATTGGAATTTGAACAACATAAAATTAACCCATCTCCCAGGGGTAGGTGTGAAATCATATTGAAATCGGAAGATTTACCCGTTCCGGTTAAAAAAAATTATCAGTCTAGAAACTACCCTGCAGTGAATTTGAGAAGATTAATGGAATTCAGGTTTTAGATTAATTCCAAAAACCAAAAGATCCCCAGCTGTTATTCCTCTACCCATTTTTTTATTTTCAATGACAACTAGCAGTTGAAGTTACAAACAAAAACTTTACCTTTTTGTCCAGTAAAGTAGAGAATTTTAGAGCTCTCTGGAAGGTTCTTGGCAAGAAAGCATTGAGAGTTGAGGGTTTTGAAGATTCTGTCTTGCAGTTTCACTTTGACTTATAATCTTGATATTCAAAATTCTTTCCTTGTAGGATGACGAGGGTATTGACATCAAAGCCAAGAAGTCTAAGTCAAGGTTCGACAGTGGCAATGTTGTTGATGGAGAGCCACCGGCTGCAGAGCAGTGGACTCCCCAGCAAATCAAGGAGATGATGGCCTCTGCAAGAATGCAAATTATGGCCAAGAGAGACCAACTGGTAAGCATCATAGAAACTTGAAGACCTACATGTAGTTCTGCAGCATTTCAGTGGATTCAGAACTGAAATGCCTGGCAGTAGTTACGTTATCACAGTGTCAAAACTTTGTCCAATCACAAAAAGTGTGCCCAGTGGCAATCTGCATTGTTTGTAACACTGGAGGATTCTTCCTAACAGAAATGGCCATCAAGTCTGAGCAAGAAGGATTTACCATTAGAGACTGCATGTTGCATTGGATTAAAGATTGTTCAGGAAGAATAGAAAGCTACTAAAATATGCAAGACCTGTGTTCTTAGAAGCAGATTTCAAGAAACTGTGGTCACTGAATGGTTTAGTCATAATGTGAATCTGTCTGAAGGAATTTTGAAGACTTCTTTTGATTGCTTCTCCCTACCAGCCAACCAAGCCTCAACCGCAAGCCCCACTCATCACACCTACCCCAACCCCCACCCCTCCTGCCGCCTCCCAGGTGCTCATGAACGAGGCTCTGGATAAGGCCCGACGGGCGGCTGAGATCCAGAGCCGAATCCAGGCTTCCATGGCCACAGCCGGTCTGGGACAGTTGGTCCTACAGCAGGCGCTAGCCGGGGTCAATATGAAGCAAGCTGAGCGAATGCAGGCTGGGGACAGACCACCTGCACCTGTGTCAAAGTAAGCAGCAATTTAATCAATTTGTTAAAAGTATACATGTCCAGCAGTACTGCTTCTCATGACACAAAGAAAGTAGTTACTGCCCTTGTTCATCCGGCTAGGAGATGCGTTTCAGCAGTTGACATCAGGGCATGGCTAGTTTCTGCCATCACTGGTACCCATTTTTAATCCTGGATGGAGAGGTACAAGTAGGGATACAGTGACTTGCACAAGGTCACAGCGTGCAACCGGTGGCTAGATTCAAATCCACAGTGACTTGCGCAAGGTCACAGCGTGCAACCGGTGGCTAGATTCAAATCCACAGTGACTTGCGCAAGGTCACAGCGTGCAACCGGTGGCTAGATTCAAATCCACAGTGACTTGCGCAAGGTCACAGCGTGCAACCGGTGGCTAGATTCAAATCCTCAACCCCATTTACATCAGGTCAGCATATCCTGATGCTTTGTAACCGTTTACTCCAATTAATGTGGTCACATTGGTGTAGGATTATCAACTGTCAGATTATAACTAACCAGCAGTTGATGCTGAGGTAAACTTGGGTGCTGTAATTGTTTTAACCAATGTACCCAATCAAGTTTTTTGTTGGATTATCGTTATCATATTACCATTTTTAGAACATCAAGAGCATCAATTAAGTGTTAAAAGCTTTAATTAATTAAAAATTAAGTTTTTGAATGTATCAAATATGAATGTTCTAAAGGATTCCTTGTTTTAATGAACGTGTAATTGATGCTGTCGATTTCCTCTTTGGAACAGACCCACACCTTTGATTCTGAACGAGAAGGGGGTGACAGTGGATGCTGCCGGCAAAGAAATTACACTGACGCATCGGGTGCCAACGTTAAAGGTAAGTCCATGAAGCCACTCATCAAAAGTGAATTGAAAGCTGTCTTGGGAGGTCGAGACTCAAAAGTAACATTGAGGAAAACCTTAACACTAGTTGCAACCTGATTCGGTGAGAACAATCTCAGGTCGTTTCAAGCGTTCATGTCAGAGGACTGGTTCTGACATTACAGGAATTCCAGTGAGTAACGTGACACAGTGGTGTGATATTTCGTTCGGCAGGATGTGTTTCTATGAGAGTGCTGTTCACACTTTGTTATCAGGAACACTAGCCGATCATGTCTTTCTACAGAGGAGAAATATTGAACAAGTGACTTTCCATCAAAGAAAAACGCCCTCACAAAATGTACTTGTCCACTCTTTCTTACAGCCTGTTAAAAAAACTATTGAAAAAATGTATTGTTTTCATGGAAACTGAAAGGCAAGTGATGCCTTAAGATTTGTCATAACAAAGATTGGTGTTTTGGGGGGGCACACCAGGCCAACATCCGAGCCAAGAGGAGAGAGGAGTTTAAATTGAACCAGGCAGAGAAGCCTCAGGATGCCGTCAGCGAGACATCACGATTCTTTGACAACAGTATCTCCCAGGCCCCAGCTCAGCGTAGTCGACGAGGATTCAAGTTCCATGACAAGGGACGCTTTGAGCAGTTAGCCCAGAGGATCAGAGCGAAGGTAAAGCAAAGATAAGACGAGGTCTGTTGTCTAGCAATAGTCATTCCAGCCTGGTGCAGTCAGCAGGCTGCGCACTTTTATGCTGACGTGTTTTTCCTTGGGTCTCGGCAAGGAAGCAACAGAAACAGTGGTAGGTTGGATTAATAGGTTTCTGTTACCAAGAATGAGTTTGCCAAAGTCTCCATATTGGACGTTGCCTTGAAGGAGAGCATTTTAAAAAGCTCAAAACTTCAAGATTCAATTTATTAAACTTGTTTTTTTTGGAGGTACGCTTTATGAGTTTACCGTTTGTTATTAACAGTCCCAGCTGGAAAAACTGCAGAGTGAGATTGCGCAAGCAGCTAAGAAAACCGGGATCTCATCAGCAACAAAACTGGCTCTGATTACACCCAAGAAAGAACTGGTGAGTTGGTTGGCACATCAATGCTTGCTGGAAATTAATCTTAATTAGGTTAGGCTTGCAGTTGCACCATGTACAAGGAAGAATCTCTTTTAAGAGTGTGTGGTTCTGAGAGGAACCGACGGTGAATACTCAATGTTCCGAACAGTATGCTCAGTTCGTCCTCAGGAGGGAAATTAACCATTCTTATGACATGTCCTGTTATTTGTAACATGCTAGCACAGACCTAAAAGGTCCGTAGGGCAATCAAACATCTTTTCTTGTAAATACTTGTCAGATTCTGAGATTTGAAAATAAGTGACTAATAAACCAATCAACAGAACTGGGTTATAATTTCTTTCGGCATTTCGGGTGTTTTGAATTCTTTATGTAGTATTGTAACAACTTTGGGCAGTGACTATTGGCAGTTTGCACTGCTGGAATTTTTGTTTTGCACAGTGAAATCAAATATTTTTGTGATCTTTGTGCAGTTTTGCATTTCTTAATCAAGTATGTCACTGACTTCTCTTGTCTCCCATTGACAAATCACAGAAGGAAGGTGAGATACCAGACACGGAGTGGTGGGATACCTTCATTCTCCCACGCGATTCTTACCGAGATTGCAGACAGCAGGTAGCAGGGAGCAGCAAAGGAGCGTCAGAGAAGTACGTGGGCATCACCAACCTGGTGGAACATCCTATCCAGATGAACCCACCTGGTAAGTCAAGGGGGATATCCCTCTTTGGAATTGCTTCTGCTGTCTTTCTGTTCGACCTTTTCAGGACGTGTTTCTTGGTCAGTTATCTTCAAAAGTGCTGTCAATAGATTTCTAAGATAGAATGGAATGGATCCTGTTGCCTTACCAAGGATGGCTCTTCTTGGGTCGTTGGAACAAGCTGCTTTACCTCAGTTGCCACTTTGCTCAAGTACAGATACAAAAATAGTAAAATAATCTAGTTGGCTTATGTAAAAACTGCTACATGATAGTGACATGTAAGGTGAGCTAGATATGGAAGCTTGTTAGGAAAAGTCTAGCACGAAGCGTGGTTTTTGAATAAAAGGATGTACTATGTGTCGATACCTGACCTTCATCAAATCTCCATCCCTACTCACTCCACCCCTCCCACCCCACCCACCATTTCTCTACAGCTGAGATCACCAAGACGGTCAATATGCCCATCTATCTGACCAAGAAGGAGCGAAAGAAGCTGAGGAGGCAGACCAGACGGGAGATCCAGAAGGAGCTACAGGAGAAAGTACGTCTAGGCTTGGAACCCCCGCCGGAGCCCAAAGGTAGGACTCAAAGAGTAGAGGGATGAGGGAAGAAATTGTGGGGGCTCTAACCTTAGCCCCATCAGGTAAATGCCATCGTAGCTGGGATAAAATGTGGTGCAAACCTGTTTCATTCAGTCACGTGTCGGTACAGATTCTTCGGTTAGGATTAGGGAATACCCCAAGAGCTGGAACATTCCTGTGAGATCTTTTGGAAGTTTACAGTGTTCCTAATGAGAGGAGGTTGTTTCCTAGTAAAGCTTGCAAAGGCACTGACCAGTGTTCCCATTTGGTTAAAAAGCAGGGTTCTCAGTTGGAAGAGTGGCTGACTTCAAATGGAATAAGCAATGTGTATGGTTTGAAAGTTCTCTAGGTTCCAACTTTTGAGAAGCTTGCTTAGAAATTTATAGTTAAATCCTCATCAAAGCGGACCACTAATTCAGGGAATTGGTATTCGCTTTTGCACTTTTGAGGAAGATAAAAGAAGTGCATTCCTCTCCACATTTCTGGCTATCCTGGAGATTGTGCCCATAGAGCTAGGAAAATGGGAAGTTCTTCACTGGACAGAGGATACTTATGTATCAGTTTCAAACTGTGTGGTTTGTTGCTATAGTGAGAATGGCCAACCTGATGCGTGTCCTTGGCAACGAAGCCGTACAGGATCCAACCAAGGTAGAGGCTCATGTCAGAGCACAGATGGCCAAAAGACAAAGGTAAGAAAACATTTTGGGAGGAAGGGGTTATTACAATAAGGCTTTTATTTTATTATTTCTTTATTTTTTTTGTCAGCTTAGTATGCGCTAAATGAAATCTTATTTGATTAAATTTCTCTGCATAGATGTATCAACACGGATACACTCACAGGTTGTACCCGTTGCGGTAGACACATTGTGTCTCCTGTTGATTCAAATGATGAATTTTTGGCAAGTTATCTTGTACAGCGACAATAGGAGACACAGCAATGTTGCTTGACCATTGCTGGCATCCACCATGATGAGGGTGCTTTCATGTCATGCTGTGATTGGTGTATTGGATTTAGAGTTTAAATACCATGTGAAATGGTGAGAGTTACAATGCTGAAGTGTAGCCCAAGCGATGCTTTTCATCCTAAATATCTTATCCCAAAATAAATTCCCTAGTGTGCAGGAAACTAAGAGTTTTATGTGAATATAGTAAGTCTTCATTAATCCTTTGACTTCAAAACTGTAGTATTGATTGCCATTCATAAATACCGTAGACAGTCTGCCCATTTAACAATGTGCAACTTGACTGTGTATTAACATGTGATAATGCCCACTGACAAGGGAGATGCGTTAAATCATGCGCTGGCTCCTGGATACGAGATGCTAGCCCATTCCTATTGGTCAAGTCTGTATGCTGCGCGTCATGCAGAACTCGCCACGTGCACGCCAAGTCCATCTAAGGAGATTCTTCTGGACTTCTTGCACAAGGAATATTCCATCAAATTGAAAGGGGTGTTCAGGATAATGAAAGTAAAATTCTTGAACAAAATGCTTTGAAATTTATTGTATATTGATTTCTTTTAACTCTGACGAAAATGGTGTTCATGAATGTGGCTGGGACATTAATCCCATCCATTCTCCTGGTCTCTTGCTGGTCTTAACCCCTTCACGACAGGATTATTTTGACCGTGACTGCTGGGCTGTGGTGTGCCCTGAATGGAGGGCTTTGTCCAGCAGCAGGCCCCATTGAACCAGCAGCTGCATGATGAATAGACTGTATGTGTGGTATGCACTCATCCTCACACAAAGGTGCTGTAGTAGCAGTCATCCGTCGTGAAGGGGTTAAATGCACGTTTAAGACTGGCCCAAAACACATTGATTCCCTTGTTTGTAACCGGTGAAACTCCTACCCCCTCCAACAATTGCGCCCTATAGAACTCACGAGGAAGCCAACGCAGCTCGTAAGCTGACCGCAGACCAGCGTAAAGAGAAGAAGGTCCGTAAGCTGAAAGAGGACACGTCGTCAGGGATCCATGTTTCAGTCTATTGCATCCGAGACCTCAGTAACCCTGCCAAGCGCTTCAAGATTGAGGCCAACGCCAACCAGCTTCATATGACTGGCATGGCCATATCGCACAAGGATGTTAATGTGGTGGTCGTCGAAGGAGGTTGGACTAGATACATAAAAAAAGTTGAAATGTCTTTTTGTTTGAATTGATGACTACTGTATCAGTGATTCGTTTATATTCACAGTCAACAATGCATTAGAAATACGTTACCAGGGGTACCATAGAATGCAAAATACTTTTGATATCTAAAATCGAATTTCCAATCTACCCATTTGAAAAAAAGTTATTAAACCGCCTGTTATGAGCACAGAAAGAAGTGTTCGTTTTTTACTGAAATCGGGTTCCAAATTAGCTATCATTATTGCTTGTGACATGCTTTCTGCATCATGCTTGGACCCAGCAATCTGTGATTTGTGGCAGATCCATGAAAGCAGGCCTCATCAATTGTGGGAGTCGGTAATAACGTCAGCAAGGCTCCCTTTTCTGTCTTTTTTTTTACCAGGTCCAAAGCAACAGAGGAAGTTTGAACGTTTGATGATGCATCGGATCAAGTGGGGAGAGGATAAGAAGAGAGGAGATAATGGTAAGAAAGTCTTTTATGAGCCACCTTAGATAGCTTGGAATGTGTCTTCCAGGATGAAACAGTATTTACCATGGCAACGAAATTTCTGTATGTGGAACGTTTCCATTTAAATCAAATGGAGTGATTTTTTGGTTCCTCATTAACCACTTGCTGCCAGGGATTCCAGATCCGGACATGATGCTTTACATGTATGTGTGTGGCCGGGGTCTCCGAACTCGGACAAAGGGAACAGGGCCTTGTAACAAAAGACCGTACTCTGAACAAAAGACCAGGCTGCTGGGCATTACAGACATTTTTTCACTCTCAAAAGTGGAGATAATCCAGCCTTGGTTTGAAACCGTATATCAGGGTTTGGGGTATTGAGAGCAAGCGGATTACCACCGGGGACAAAAGTGCTCCACCACCGCAACGATGAGCCACACAGCGCCGCTGCATGCTAATCTGGCCACTATTGAAAAGAGGTCAGCAGCGAACTGAGCCAGGTTCGTGAACAAAAGAAAGTTATATAACACTGCACAATCTGGGCTCTTTTTACAAGGCTGCAGGCCTGGCTGATATACTCAGGCGTCAATAAATTTTGTCTGTCAGGCTAGATGGGCCACCAGACATGCCTTCACGTGTTTGTAAGTGTCCAGTAAATGAAGATCGGAATTTTTAAAGAATTTTGAAAAAAAAAAAAATAAATATCCCGGCCCAGGGACATCAATATTGATAACTGCCCCGGCAGGAAGTGGTTAAGAAACAGATATTGTCATTCAAAAATGTTTGTTTTTTCCACATTCCCTCATCCCTGAGAGTCAATAGAAACTTAAAGCCTTGCCTTAAATGTGTGAATAGATCCCACAAGGTGAATCTTGAGGCCATTGTTTTCTCTGTGAGTTTTAGTCTCCATTTCAAGGAGCCAATTTGGCTCCCTAGCATGATGACAAAAACTCAATAGTATGTGAGTTCCAACTGATTTACATTCTGTAAAATTCTCCAATAGGCTCAACGATAGGCTCTGGAAGCTGTCTTTGCTGGGGTGGGTCAGTTACTTAAAATTTGTTTCCACAGACTCGGATGACTCCGACAACGAATCTGAGTCGAAGGTCAACAAGTGCAGCCAGGTGTGGCAAGGGATGGTCCAGCAGCGCTGCTTCAGCGAGCTGAAATTCAAGCAGTGTCCGACTGAGTCGATGGCCAGGGAGCAGTTTCGCAAGCACGGCGTGGAACACTACTGGGCCTTGGCCCATGGAAAGCGGATCTTGGAGGCGACAGCCAATGCGTAAATCTGGAGAAATAGAATCCTCCTCTCTGATCCTAGTTGAACCCCCCGGCCAGAAAAATGTGCGGTCAAGTTGGATTGCTTCTCGTATTTATTTAAACCATATAGGATCACATCTGTTGAAATGAGTCCATAAGACGATCTTCAGTGAGTTACCAGATTTTAAAAGTTGACGCTGCCTAGGTAAAACTCTTGTACAAGTTGTTTCATGGCTTCTATGCAACTGTGCCTTAAGAAATGGAGATGCACGTTGTTATCACCGTTTCGTGCACCAAGATTGTGCACATTCCGTTTAAAATCATTTGCATATTGCAGAAAATATTTCCTTTGCCAAAACAAGGGAGGGGGACTTACCAGCCAAAGAAGTCATTGCATGTATAGAGCTTGTGACTGGTACCCAGCTAAGTTTTGCTTAGCATGTACATTTTCAAGCCAAAGTCTCAGCAACTCTGAGACTCCATAGCTTGATGAGTTTTTGTACGGATGTTGATAGATAGTTTATACATCCTCCAAGGTGATTTGCACTTTAAGTGCAAGGCGTGAGGAACATATTTGTGCTGCTCTGGTTCTTTGTCATGAAGGAGTACGCTTTAGTCTTTGGAATTCCCAGCTAAGAGTATTATAGAGGCATGGCTCCCTATTAAAAGAGTTTTAGCAACTGTTGACTCATTTCACCAGGTGTGGTTTTATATTTGTGTTGTTGAAGTGTACTGATTTACTGTTGTCTCAAAACTCTTATTTTTTATATTGTGCATTTTACCTCCACAAATGTGGCATACATCCAGACTTTAACAATACGCTGCCGGGGAACCCGGTTTCGGGTACCTTGGGTTTGTATGCATAGCTGGGGTGCCCGAAATCAGACAAAAGAGCTGGTCCGTGTAACAAAAGACTGTACTCCGAACAAAAGACCCACTGCTGGGAATTGCCATCATTTTTCAGCTTGCATTTATCGGAGGTAATCCGTCATTGTTTTGAAACAGTATACCACTGTTTTCGGCATAGTGCGCCCACGGATTAGCACCACGGACAAAAGTGCGACACAGTAGCGCTGCACACTAATCCAACCGCGTTTGAAAAGACACCACTGGCATTCATTGGGAACAAAAGGAAATTACGTAACACCTCACAATTCTGGGCTCTCTTTACAGAGCGGCAGTCCTGGCTGAAATACTCGGGCATCAATGGAGGTTGCCTGTCAGCTTAGAGTAGCCACCAAACAGTCATTTGTGTGGGTGTAAACGTCCATTAAATGAAATAATGAATTTTTGAAGAATTTTGAAAACGGAAAATCTGAAATGAAAATCGCCCGTACGTAGGCACTGCATTTTTAAAAGCACCCAGCAGCATATGGTTAATGAGCTGTCATGTAGAACCTTGAAGAAATGAAGATAGAATAAGGAATGCAGATAAGTTGATTATTTACACCTTTATGTATTTGCTTCTTTTTTAAAGTCTTTATTGTATTAATTCTGTATTTTATAGTTTGATTTTGGCCGCATTGTGAGACAACTGTTAGGGCAGATGTCAGGGCTGAAACTTTTCCATTGGCATAAACTGTAGGACCCTTGATGTGAAAAGTTGAAGGTATTGTCTGTAACGAACCTTTTGAGACAGAATTTGTGTTTCAAATTAGTCAAAGCCTTCCATGTCTACTGATTTCATTTCAACCAAAAATCATTAAAAGACAAAGTGCTTGAATCTTGGACTGAAATTAATCAGTGGCTCGCTTCTTGAATCAAGCATGATCCTTTTCCCCCAGCAATCCCACAAGAGCACGGTATGCTTTGAGCCTTTTTATGTCTGTGTGGTTCTTTCTAGACACATCTTGATCCAGAACCTCCGTAGTTCTGTTACGGTGCATTCCCAACTTGGACACAACTGTAGAGCAGCACTTTGCCATGCAGCACTTCATGGTAAGCAGCGACAAGCAATTTTAGTTGAAGGTGAGAAGAGTACATTTATTGCTGTAAAAGCGGGGAGTGTTTCAATCCTTACAAATTTCACTTCAGGCCCCCCAAAAACTCCACTTAAAAACAAACGTAGCCACATGTATGTGTGTGATATAATCTTGAATGTCAAAAAGTCAGATCTTAAAATGTCAGAAAAAAGATTTTAGAACATTTCAACCTTTCACTTTCCAGAATAGTCCTATGTTGAGACTTTCCTGATAAAATTTGATTCTCTAGCAAGCCATGCCTCTTTTGGTAGAGGTTTGTTGCAAACTCAATGTCTAATTCACATCTTCATTTCATTGCTAAATGTCTTCATGAAACAAAAATGCAGTGCTACAGATGTGGTGAAATGATTAAAATATGGACAAGATAATACTTCCGAACGTGGCAATGACTGTAGCCAGTCGTGTTTTTCTCATATCAAATCCAAAGCAAATGCTCATTAGATATTTATTTCATTAAATTGTATTTCTGAAGGCCATATTTGCGGCATATTTGCGGCATTGATGCAATGGGACTGAATTTGAGCAGTTTAAGATCTAGGGGTGGATCCAGAAGTTCGATTTTTTTGGGTGAGAGCCCCAAATTTAGAATTTATTAGGTAACTTTTAATGTCCTTTCTGAGGGGCGAGGTTACATTCTGGACTTTTTCACACTTTCGAAACACCCCCAAAAATCGCCACTCTCCCTATTTTTGGTGGGCCTCTTCTTTGGGGTCTAAGATCATGACACCTATGTTCAGGGGGTGTGAGAATTCAGTTTTTTATCTGATTTCAGCTTTTTTTGTTTAGATGTTGACCCTGCTTTTCATCTTTTATTTTACACCTGGTCTGTACAAAAGTATGGGAACTGTTAACATTTCAGATATTTGCTAGCTGTTTTCAGCCTTAATTTTAAGTGTCCACTTCCACCCTTGTATGTTTTCTTGATTAATGGCCTCTTATCTACACTGTGTAGGCTGTCGTGTCAAAGACAGAAAAAATTAAGCGCCATAAACTAAGAGCAAGCAAGCAAAGCAGAAACAATGTCAAGAAGTGTGAAAAACACAGCAAGTAAAATTTGCAGGTTTTCTGCATTATGATACAACTCTTTGTTTTGGTCTCGTTTTTGTATGGAACTTGAAGATACTCCTATTCATCCTCACCAAATGTCCTGTTGTTAACAGAAAGATCCCCAGTGGTCTAAACTCCTCAAACCCCCACATCAAGTTGCCTTGCTTGGCTTAGTTTGCGGTACTACTCTCACCAGTTCCTACCAAAACTAGACACGGGTTTCTGTTGTTACTTTGCTACCTGTATATAGATGGATCGTGGTGGTGATGGTACCCCGGTATAGTAAGAATATAATGTGAGGAAGGGCACCATCGCACTTGACTCGCTACTAAAACCAGGTATTTGTATGCAAGTACTGTACATTAGTGGTTGGTTTCATTTTGGGGTAATTGTGTATTTTGCAGTGTTGCATTCAATTCTATTGCAAGTCCATGTAAGTCCATCACAAGTCATTCAGTCTTGAGCCAATTCACAAGCTATTCAACTAAGCTGTGACAAAACAAAAGTTTTTGTTTGTCATTGATCACCGTTATACTTGTGACTGGCCTTATGCAGAGACTTCTGACTGGACTTGTGCGAGGACTCGTAAAAGGACTTGTGATGGGCTCGAATACAAATGTACAGCACTGGTGTTTTGTCTTCTTCATGTTGTATTGTACATTGAATGAAAAACTGGGTTTTAGTTTATCCTTACCATCAAGCTTGGAGTGATCTACGTGTATCAAGAGAATATGATTTTATTTCAAACATTTTAAATGAAATTCTGTGGATGAAATTTCAGCTTAAGTTATTTCTAAGTCCTTGTAACTGTATAACGCCCAAGCACCCTTGTGAAATTCATAGAAGTGCCTATACGTCACTACTAAAGTTTAGGGAGACACTTCTGTAGACTGAATCTACCACTTCTCAAAAGCCGCTGAATTCATTCTCCTTGTAACTTGAATTGTCCATTGTGTGTCATGTATACTCGCCCGTTTCAATACTCCCCAGTTCAAGTTATGACTCGGTGTAGAATTTTGTGAGGTTAACTGTGGTGATAAAATCCTGGAAGTGTTTAGAGCCGGCAAAGATTAAATAGTTTCATTATTTGCTCTGTTTTTATTCAAGTTCTGCAATGGCATTACTGCCAGCAGGTGGCAACTTAACAAAATCTGGTTTCAAATACCATCAGACAGTTAACTGTCAAACAGTCCCTAATGTTGCAAACCCAAGTTCACGAGATAAAACAGTACAGTTAGCATTTGATCTACAGTCCCTGGTTTTTGAGAAATAAAGACTGTATAACTAAAAAAGAGCACAAATCTTTGCAGTGTTTGTTACTTTATTCTGACTGGTCTGTGGGGTGGCCGCCCAATTTCTAATGGCATGTATGAAATCAGATAACCAGAATTATCATATCTAGAGTTGATGGGGGTTGTAAATCCAATGCAAAAGGTTGCTTTTGAAGACAGGCATGCAACTTGGACTTTGACCAAAAATAAGGAAATTCTTACGTTTACAAGACTTTGTACAGTATTTTTCAACTTTCAATAGCGTGACTGTGCAGTGAAAAACAAGGAAATCAGCTGATCCAAGGAAAACTTGCATGCCCTGTTAAATAGGTTCATACTGAACACCGACTCTAAAAGTGACACATTTTCCACAATGTCAACCTAGTTAGAATTGATTTGATGTTTACTACCATCTCTTCCCTATATTACTTGACACCAGCTATATAAAGTACCCACAACAGCAGTTATGCCAAGTGGAGAAAACAGTGTGATGTTTGACAATCATCCCCTGAAGTGAAATGACTGACACATCCCATATTTTGGTATGGGGGATGCAGCGAGAAAGACGAAACTCCAAAACTAGAAGCACTTTCAGTCGCAGTTTTTCTAGCGGAGGTACAGCCTATTGCACCTGAAGCCAGGGCCCGATGTCATGGCACTGCTCAACAGTTAGCAGAGAAGTTGTGCTGACTATAGTAGAAAGTTTGCTAACTGTAAGCACGATTTCATGACGGTGCTTGTCATGGTTGTGCTTATGAGTGCGTGCGCACAGAGATTTCCATTGTTTTGTCACGATACGTTAAGCAAATTTTTCCTACAAGGATAGCATGCCTTTTACCATGCTTACCACTTACAGTCTCCACGAAATATACAGAGCCCCTGTCAGCATAAAATTGTGTGCTTAGCAGCGCTGTGAAATTGGGCCTAGGAGTGTTCATCCTATATTTAGATATATACTGTGCAGGTGTTCTTAACAGGGCTTGGAGCAGGCAAGGTTTAAAAACATTCATACAAAAAAATTGATGATGGCAAACATACACAGGTATCATCTGATGCCGTTGTTGAGATATTGTACAAACATGCCATGCAGCTTGGCTACATCCTCCACTGGATGAAGCTTGGTGTAAGTGATGAACTGACGACGGATACGCTGTAGCTCGGCAGCGCTCACACTCCTTGTCAGGTTGATGTGAGAAAACACAGTCAAGGGCTAATCGTCCAAGACACGGTTCAACATCTCAACATTCGGTGTCAAGACGCCTGTAGCGAGTGCCTCTGACAAGGTAGCAACGTGGAGAGACTGAATGATGTTTGGTATTGCCAGAGGGGATATACAGTCAGTTGCAAAAGTTTAAGACCACTTGGAATTTTATTTGTATTTCTGTCACTGGGCCTGCAGTCCATTGTCTCATTGAATGATTAACATATTTTTACAGTGGTGTATCACATCAGTGTAGTGCTATATACCCATTTGAACAAATTTTTTGCAAAGGCAGGTATGACATATTGTCTGCAAGGCAGCATGGACAAGAAAGCCAGGCTAAGTAATCAGAAATAAAGGAGTGCACACTAAATAATAGGCTGTCAACATTTCAAATCATGGACATGTAGTCACATTGCTGTTTAACCAAGATTCTAAGGTTACACATTGAAAATAAACATGAGTTGCCATGATTGACTGGTTTGTTTTTTTTCTTCAGGTTAATGCATTTTGTATGGGTGGTCCTAGCTTTTACAAATGACTATTCTTCAGGGTTATTCTGACTGTCGTGCAGATGCTACCATGTTGATATCAAACATTTTTGGCCCTTTTGTGAGATTGTCAAGCAAGATAATTAGTTGGGAAAAGATAAGTCTGTCAACAAGACAAACAGCAGTTTATCTAACAGCGACTGTTCCATGGCAACAGTGCACTAGGTGCAATAATGTCCCACGTCTATCATTCTGCTTGACATCAAAGTGCAAGGAGCATCAATGAGAAATCACTTCAATTTTGTCGCATTCAGGAAAACTCAGAAAAAGCGTGCCGTAGGAATAGCGGTTATCGGCAGGGTTTGGATGAAAAGGATATTTTATCTTGTGACCCAGGAATACTGACGATGTCACCAGGAAGGCTTGTCTTCTGAGCTGCAATAAGTGTCTATAATTGGAAAAGAAATTGAGTTGGTTCTTTTGCAATACATTTATTTTACTATAAATTAGAGCCTTGATAGTTCTAAACACGCGTTCTGATTAGTTTGGATAACAACATCCTCCAATAATAGCCTCATTGTAAATCCCTCGTACATGTATGTGCTTTGAATGGACACTCACTGTGACAATTTCCTGAGTTATCTTGTCCAACTCATGGAGGAAATTGGTCGCAGATAGGGGTTGCTGTACAAAAGAAAAGAACAAATGTTATACAGTCTATCTACATAAAAACCAGATGTGCTCTCCATTTTATCTGTAAAAGAGAGTGAGAGAGAGAGCAGTTCATTAACTGATTTTGCTTTCATTGATATTGATGAAGACATAGGCGGGTTCAAAGTTTTACTCATGAAAATGGCACATCACACTGGTGTGAAAGCTCATCAACCCTGCCACACCCTTCACCACACCCACTCTTTCACTGACATTAAAACAGACAGGTTAGGAGACAGGGCCTGCCAAAGATGGCACATCACACTGGTGTGAAAGCTCATCAACCCTGCCACACCCTTCACCACACCCACTCTTTCACTGATATTAAAACAGACAGGTTAGGAGACAGGGCCTGCCAAAGATGGCGCATCACACTGATGCGAGAGCTCATCAACTGTAC
This sequence comes from Acanthaster planci, assembly GCF_001949145.1. The sequence goes on along the minus strand of NW_019091369.1, from coordinate 1,627,000 downwards.
CCTGCCCTATGGCCACACCCACTCTTTCACTGATACTGAGACGAACAGGTTAGGAGACAGGGCCTTCCAAAGATGGCACATCACACTGGTGTGAGAGCTCATCAACCCTGCCCTGCCTGATGGCCACACCCTTCACCACACCCACTCTTTCATTGATACTAAGATGGACAGATTAGGAGATGGGGCCTGCCAAAGATGGCACATCAATCTGGTGTGAGAGCTCATCAACCCTGCCCAATGGCCACACCCTTCACCACATCCACTTTTTCACGGATACTGACCGAGACGGTGGACAAGCTGGGAGGTGGGGCTTTCCTACTGAATATGGCATCGCATATCGCCTGACATGGAAGTTCATCCTCCGCATGCACCGTGAAGAGCGGGGAGTCCCAACGATTTTTTGCATCAGGTGGTTCAAACCGCATCACCAAGGCATCAAATCTATTGCACCAAGACATCAAGAGAATACATCTAATACACAGTGTGCATATCCTTAGCTTGACGGTCTGGTCCCCCAGCATGAAGAGTGTAATGTGGCAAGTAGCGGAGATGCTCCAAATGCAGGTGAAACCAATATAAATGGTAAGTGGTAAGAGCATGTTTCTCATCTGGGTGAAAATTTCTGTCCTTCAGAGCTAATAAGCGATTGAAAGCATAAGAATATAGAAAAAAGGCACCTTTATTTAAAAAAGGGGTGTGCTTCATTAACAGATCTGCTACTACAGCAGAAAAAGTACTTTGACAAACTTTATGTACTAGAACAAAGCCCTGAAACAGCTTCATTTGTATACAAGTCTAAACAATCCTGACATGTCTGAACATTCCTCTTCTAGAAATGACTCCCCCGACACCTATTGTACAATGTACATGTACACAAAGAGATATAACACTTTACAACCTTTCAATTTACTATTACATATTTTGCATTTCCATAGGGTAGTAGAATGACCTTGTGACTGTAAGATTTATTCTTACAGGCACACACCATTGTTATGCATGTTTCCCACCAGCGCCAGGTCTCAGGAGGCTGGAGTGTGGCGCCATGCAGCGCCGTGCGGTGCATTGAAGCGATTGCGGCACGCCGATAAGAATATTGTGGACGCCTTCCCTTAACTAAAATACAAATGCACAACCCAAAACAAACCCATAAGAACCCCCCCAAAAAATCCTAAAACTCGTGCCTTTAAAACAAAATTGCTGGAGGAAATAAATTTCTACTGATCTTACATTTCTTGTGAGTATCTTTCTTCCGGTCGTCTGTTTGTGTTCCACTCTGAAGCTACGTTTGCAGTAGTATCGCAATAAATCTGACAGATTGTAATCAAAATCAGCAAAGTCAAATGCATAACATAGTCATCATACCCTGACTCTGCTCCAAAACAACTGAGTAAATTCTTAGAACTGTTTTCAAAACTGGCTCTCAAGTGTGTCTGAAAATCTGCTTTTTAATCAACCAATCAAGGCTGATCAGTTTGCAAATTTCCACAGAGCATATTATCTTGATTTTCGTTTCTTGTAATTTCCTCAAAATCCCTTATTTACACAGAGTTGAGGTAGTGCTTTCAGCAACCGTTCTACCCAACTGAAAAGATGATACTAGCAGGTGTTGTTGGCAACAGGTGAAGTTGCAAAACTTACTGCTGGATGAACTAAACTTACCACACAGTGAGGTGTTTGAGATGACTTGACGGCACAGTACAGCTCATATCTAAAACCTGACAGCGAAAAAAAATAAGTCCGACTGACTGTAACAGGTGTTTCAGCAAGATACAGTTGTCCGTTTATGAGGCCATAGGAATGTACATGTGCATGTTCGTTATGCAGAAACTATCAGTACATGTAGGTTCTGACAAGTGTAAATGGAACAGAATGAATGGTTGGGTGGGGAGAGGCTAGGGGTCAATGACCCATTATAGCAAGGCATGGGGAATTTTGAATAAATGAAAGTTTATTAGGGTAATACCATCTCACCTTTGATGTAGTTTAAGGAGTCCAGGATAAGTACACTATCTTTGGAGAGTTTTCTGTGGAAAGGAACAGAGTTTCAAACCCAAAAACTACAAATTTGAAGTCTTCAACCTTGATAACCACCAAGAAGTAATAGTAACCAATTATCTCCAAACACAGCCCACAGAAATGTATGGCTGCAGTTAGATTAAGGTGATATGATGCAAACTAGTACTTGCAATGTTGAAGAACTGTATCAGACATTTAACTTACTATAACTCTTGTATTCCAATATCTACGGTAGGGGTGAGTCCAAGAACAGATCAAGGGCGTTGGGTTAACACTGGCCATGCCCCTCCCCCAAAAAAGAAAGAGATCTTGCATTTGAAAAGCGATGATCTATTTCATTTCCCTCCCCAAAGCAAAGAGTCACAAATTGTAGCCCCAGCCCTCAGAAAGGCCATGAAAGATCACATGAAGAAAATCTCAATTTCTGCCCCTTCACTCTCTCCCCCCCAAAAAAATTTGGTTGTGGCTCCCCCTTGGTGGAGCCAACAACTTTTAACAGACGGTCAGGATCTGGACCATAGTGTAGCAAGTGGGCTTGCTGAGGGGCAGATTGGGTGAACAAAAAGAAAAAAAAAAAGAGCAATGGAGTGGGTCCCCGCCCCATTGCTATCCCGATTCCATTCTTACCTAATCACTGCTGACTTAAGTGTCCCGCGAATCTCCTTCTCCTTTTTGGAATCTGAAAGAGAACAGCCGCAACATCGTCCAGCCACAACATGTACTTATTTTTTGAAGAAGGGATGCAAACATGCACTTTGCAAGGGACCGGAGGAGGGTGGATGGGACCAGGCAACATACATGTACGTGTACCAGTGTAATATACATGTACAGGTATGTACGTGTACCAGTGTAATATACATGTACAGGTATGTACGTGTACCAGTGTAATATACATGTACAGGTATGTACGTGTACCAGTGTAATATACATGTACAGGTATGATCTTGAACTCTGACAAAACTAGAGGCAATTCCAATCTTGAAATAGTGCAGACAAAATTGAGGAAATCAGCTAATCCAAGGAAAAGTTACATGCCTGAATATAGCTTGTGGGTGGGTGGGTGGGTGGCTGGCTGGGTGTTTGGTTGTGTGTGTGGGTGGGTGGGAGAGGGGGTCTATCACGGATGCCTTCAAAGGCACGGCATAATTGTGGAGTTGAGCAGGCAAAGTGTGAACTGTGACACAACCCCCCCAAAAAGAGAATAACTGTACATACACAAAGGCGGCACTTTATGAAAAAAAAAATGCCCCTTTAGGCCTGTGTACACACGTCACCCTCCCTTGCATGAAGGCAATATTAATTAACAAAAGGACAGAAAAATTAGTTTGGAGAACAGACATCCTTGTCAACTGTACATACATGTACACTGTGACATTGAAAGATAATAAAACAGGTGTATGTACATTACTGAACAAAAGAAATGGTGGTTGAAATGACTACTGGAATTCACTTATCAGGAATCCTTTTCTGAAACCTTTATTTTTCTGAGGGTTTGGGGTGGGGTTGGATGAGAACCTTACTAGTGACAAATTCCTGGTGAAAGCAGCATCAATGCCAGACTCAATTTGTTGTTAGCATGGGAGGATGTTCCTCAGATGGGAACTGGTATTACTATACTTTTTTCTGGGAGTTAAGTTGCAATTCAGTGAATTCACGACCCTAAATTCCTGAAACTTGAATGTTTTTTGTGACAACTTCTTTCTTGGAAGCAGGAAGTCTGGCTAGGCAATCAAAAATAATACAAGTAAACTGAAAACATGGAATGACCCAAATGGCCACACATCACTTTCCAACTCCAATTCAATCCCAAATCCTGCCCAAATTCTCGAAAATGCTGGCCAGAAAATACAGACGAATTTCCGAATTTCGTCAAAGCAGAAACCACAAATACACTAATTTTAAGATACATGACAAAACCTGATGGCCGTGTCAGTTTCTGCATATTTCCAGATTTTGTCTTTAATAAAAAACAAAGTTTCAAAAATCAACAAGAGGAAGAAATTCCTGTGGTGTGTGAAGAAACACATAACTAAAGGATCCAGTAGCCAGTCTTTTTAAATTGCTGGCAAGCATGAATGCATGCATTTAATGAAAGAGCAAATACCAACAAGAAACTAATCACTACAAGGTCAATTTTCTTAAGGTTTAACGTACAGATGGTTGAAAATGCACAGCATGATGTATGTATGTACATTAAATGTCTACAACACATGTGCGAGACTGTGCTTACGTACATGTTGGCCAAGTTCATAACATGGTCTAAATATGGCTGCATCTACAATTACAAAGCGCTTACACTACACCTGCAAAGAGGAATAGTATTTGTTTTATGATATATGGCTGGTGCTTTTCTTTGCATTGTCTTATCTTACAGAAAGCAGTCCAAATGAAGTTTTGTCCCTTCACAGGTTCTGACAACAGATTACAAAATTCTTAGGATTTTTGAAAACCAAAACAAACTACTGCCATAGATTACAAACTAAACCCTACTTTTTTGGATCTTTACACTAATTTACTAATTCAGGAAAACAATTCATCCTGCACATGCTGCTGTTTTATAATCAACAATATCAACACAACATGGCACACACCGTACATGAAGGTGGGGCTTTCTTCTTTAATTAAGAGGTCCAAGGTGTGGCACAAAGGCCAAAATATAAAACCTTTTCCTGCCCTCTAGTGAGCTTATTTTTTGTGTTCAAGAACATGTGAAGTTGAGGTTTGAGTAGGTACACATTTATACCGGTACATATACATGTACGGCTTTCCGTCACAGCTCAAATAAGGCAGTATTCTCATGATGTACTGTACAGTACCAGTACGCCAATTTGTAAGTTTGGTTCTTGTTTTTATCTTTTTGTCTTTGTTTTGGTGAGAGAGCATTGTGTCTTTTTTATTGATTTTTTTAATAGTTTGTACTTCCTTCTACATAGAATTTGTTTTCCATTGATGCAAACTGTCGCCATGTCGAATCAAAATGATTTCAAGAGCTGCAACATCAGTGGTAGTGCCTCTTTATAGTCTGTGTGTATGCTCCAGCAGAACCCAACAGCTCCATACATATGTGTGGCACCAAAGGTTCTTTGCATAGTGCTTTGGCCAAATAATCCCAATTAAGGAAAGTAACCCTTGTTTCATTTGATTCAGCAAGGTATTTCTTCAGTACAAATACATGTATATGTATGCAAGTGGGTGGATTAAATACTTTCACTTTCATAATTACAATTAACTCTGCAATGGCAATTTTGAAAGTTCAAGTATACCATGTTAAGATTTGAGCTACATGTAAATGCTAACACAGTTTCTTAGCAGTGTCCTGAAATACCACATAAAGAGCATGCACATGTGAAGTATATGCCTATGTACATGATCGTACCATATACATGTACTTATTAGCAAAGAACTGTAAAGAGTTTTGACGTGTGGGCAACCATTCTTTGCAAAGGATTGCATGCACATCAAAGGATGCCTAATACATGTACATGTATTGGCAAATGAGTTCAAGAAAATCTTGGAGGTTTATGAAGCCTAAAAGATAAATATGATTAATCTAAAAGCCAAAGTATACATGTAATTTCACAAATCTATCACAGCTACCTTTAGATTGTACTGCTAACTCTTTTAGGCTACAATTTTACTATTGCTAAAACTATACACTGTAATGCTTTTATAGCACTATCCATGAACTAACAAACAATCTCAAAACACTTTACAAATGCAATCATTACCCTGCTTAACAAGCAAGGCAGGTCACCAGCCTGTATTTACATGTTTGTGTGTTGTTTCTGCCCTAACAGGTATCCATTTTTTCAACCATTAATAAACAAATGAGATGATATCGCCATCGGGGAGGATAAACATTTTTTAGACATTTTAGTTTGGCAATACAAAGGTTGCTTGACTGTTACATTTACATAAAGCAGACATGAGAAGCAGGCTGCAGTATACATGTTGATGATGCTCACTCAGATACAACGTACTCATAAGAAACAATTTCCGTGTACTCATTCTGCAGATCGAGGTACTCCTGCTGGTCTAGAGGTTAGGCTTTCTTGGCTTCTGAACATATAGGGTCAGGGGTTCGAATCCAGCTGGTAGCAGCATGTTGTGATCTCGGGTAAGTCACTTTAACCCCTATGTGCCTATCTCCACCCAGGGGTAAATGGGTACCTATGAGTGTAGATATGGTGATTATGCGTGTATTTGGCTGTTTACGCCTGGTATGGCAGAACTGGGCTGGTGTACATGTACTTCCCAGGGAGCTAAGATTGTTTCAGGAATATGAAGATGCTGGTATATATATACAGTCCAATGTGCAGGGATAATAATATATTGACATCTACTGACAACTACTGTTAGATACATGTACCATGTCCCTTATAAATGATTCGACATTGTTATAATTATTGTTGTACACGTACTTGCATGAAAAAATGTTCCATGTATCCATACTCATACTCACGGTAAAGCACTCATACTCATGGAAATGTAATTCATATACTCAAATTCAACACTACAGCCTAACTGAGCCTGTGCACACTATATTTCTGTCACCGTCACACATCCTTTGACTTTGGCGTAGGAGCACTGAGCTTTGGGACTATCCTGTCTCCTTATTGGTAGTCTGCCCTGATCTACACTGGTACCCATCTCTGCATCTTCATTCTCAAAATCAAGCTCTGCATACGGTGCCTCCAGGTCCAGTGACCTCGCAGGGCGCAGGGTAGGTGTGCCTGTTTGTTCATTTTCCCACGTTGTCATCTGAATGTCAACTGATCTCCTACATTTATTGTTACATCTACGTGCACCTACTGGTCGATGCTTTCTCCGAAAAACCATGAATGCCATCACTATGATAACGATGACAAGAAGCACTATGCCAGATGAACCGCCTAGGACCGATGCCAAAAGGTTTAACGACACACTAGTTTGTGTCACTGTATGAAATTTGACCGTGTCTTGAGTACTCTCAAGTGATGTTTTTGAGGACACGGTTGATTCTCCAATAACTAATGAATCAGTTGCGTTTGCTATGGTTTGAGGAGAACCTGTTGGCTTTTTAGCTATATGTGATGAGGTACTTGTTGCCATGACAACAGTGACAGATGCCCAGTTTGAAACATGTTTTATCTCACTGTCAGAAAAATAAACAACACAGAAATACTGATTCTGGCTCTCTTCAAGACTCACGTTCTGTATTTGTAGCACATACAAGTTGTCCGTCAAAGAGACAGAATACCTGCTTGGGTCCACATCTGGGTAGATCAAAGCACAGCGGCTCAAATAATACTTGGATGAGTCATTCCCATGACGGATCCAGTACACGTGGATGTTGTCACTTGTGCAGTTAAGCCGTTGCACTGTCTGGCAAGAAAATTCCACACTGTCTCCAGAGGTAACTGTGCCATTTTCTGGATGACGGCTGAAAAAGTCCACTGCTTGCGATTTCATTCCAAGATATATGAAACTTAAATGTACATGTACATGTATGATGACCGCTAGGCAAGTCTTTATATTTAGCTTCATGATGTCAAAGACCAATTATTTGTGGTGTTCTTGGCAATAAGGAATCTAGAACAAGCTGGTGGCGGCCATAAAAATCTCAGTTTGCATGTAACTGTACGGTACATAAATCACATCTAAAACTGACACAGCAGAGGACTTATTGTCTTTTAAATGCAAAAATCACAACCACAGAAAGTTACACTGAGTAATGAGGACAGGTACTGGGTATTTCCTTGCCTCAGAAATGCACCGTTTTCATTTCACTTTCATTGTACATGTTTAACTTATCTGAATGGTAACTTCTGAAAGCAAAAACGTGTTACTACACACATTCCAAAATTTGTATCCTTGTGGAGACATGGCTAAATTTGTTTCTCCAGTACTAACACGCGGTTGTGTATGAAACGATGTTTTCCTAATGCTCCCATTTCAACATAAATCACTCTCCTGGGCTGAAGTTTTTACCGAATGTTCCTCATATGAAACACTTCAATTTACGATCAATTCTTGCACATTAAAAGTTTCTCCTTTTTGAGCGATTTCCAAATACCAGTTTCATGAAATTCCTGGTGGAGACCGATTTAATCAATTTGTCTGGGTCTCCACAAGGCACCATATTCCAAAACACTACATGTACATGTACATGGTACATATGCTCTACAGTAACTACACCCGTACACGTACTGTACACACAGTTTGTCTGAGATGGTTTTCAATAAGCCTTTTGCTTGTTAAACTTGAATAAAATGTGGTACACTGAGTTCTTTAAATTCACATGAACATTACAATTTGAATTCTCCATACTAATGACACTGTTGCTATACCTCATGATTCGGGGTAAGCTTTTGCTTCATTAATGTACATACACGTAAGAGATGTCATGCAAGAATACACTGTTCTCAATGGATAAGAAGGGCACAAAGGAACCAGTCTATTTCAGAGATGGTGGTCGCTATGCAAAAGCTTGACCTGAAGCACGAGGGATAGCAACAGTGTCTTTAGTCCAGTGAATTCAAATTATTACGCTTATGTACAATTAGATAACACAGAGTACCAGATTTTATTCAAAGTTACATGTAACTTAAATTTGACTAAGCTCTCAGAATAAATGTTCTTCTGGTAATAAATCACCTTCACAAAGGGTAAAGTTAGACTTTACATGTACATGAAGATCCAGTTCTCAGAAACACTGACTGCCCTTAAGTCAGATCCATCACGCACAAAATGTTAATTAGATGTACATATAAAATTGACCATCTGACAGATGAAAAAAAATATCAAATCACTTATAAGCATCTGTAATGCAAATGTTGTACATGTATGGTGTCCTGTATCCATGGTTAGAACATCTGCTGTTTGTATAATGGTATTTTATCTATTGCCATTACATCAAAGAACTCAATTCACTTATGAGGTTAAATACGTACTTCGGCCTGTTTGTTGAAGAACTTAGTGATTTACGTGTACCATATGTATGCACCAGCAAAAATCGCACATGTGATGTTAGCATCACGGCCCCCAATGCTAAAATGCCCTGGCGAGAACACTGCATACAGGTAATTTCAATTTCAGAAGTTCCAGTTTGCTATGGGCAAAGTTCACTTTCATTTCCAGAAAATCTGTCCCGAAACAGACTTTAAAGGATGGAGTCCACCCTTTCTAATCACGGTCTCCTTGTTAGTGTCTTGGGCTTTAAAACAGGTACATGTAGAAACCTCATATCATTTACATGCAGCACATACACCGTACATGTACACTGTAGAACGTACATGTACATTACACTTTGGTGCCAACATTTTGTGAGTATCCCACAACATGTCAAAGGTTTTTATTTCCGGGGAGTAAGTGACTAAGCATGTTTGGACTGACATCCCTCAACAGACTGCTCTGAGGCTCAACAACTACAGTGCCTCACAGGCCAGTTCTCCTGTTCTTGGTTGCTACGGCAACTATGTTCTAAGTCAAGTTCTGAGTATGTGAGACCACTGTACTCTGCCTGACTGGAGCTGTCTACATGTCGGTCAATGCACTGTAAGCTTGGTGCTGAAGGGTCTGTCCATTGCTACTGAAGACTGTGAATCCTTGCCACCATCTTCCATCAGGGCACTCAAAGGGTTTATGACATTTGTCACTGCTTGACCTCTGACCCTCCTTTTTTCTGGCACTCACTGTGTACAGCACGTACTTCTCCAACCATCACCCTGTCAGGTTTACTTGAGGTTCTTTTCTTGCCAGAGTGCCTCTATCGCTTGAAGTGGGTTCCTTATCAGGAGTGCCTATCTTACTCTCACCCCATGACTCATTCTGGCTGGGAACTGTGTAGAGCACTTCACCGACTTCCATCCTGGTCAAGGAAGCTTCTGCAGCTCCAGTCAAGGGATCCTCTGGGCCATACTTTGTCTATCATCGAGGCCATCTGCAGGGTTGCTGCTGGGCTGCAATTGATTTACAGGGGTCATTTTCGTGTGGTGGAACAGGTAGAGTACAAGGCATCCAATGAGGAGGCACAGTAGCACTACAACAACGACTCCAACAATAACGAAGCTTATACTAGATGTCTGAGGCCGAGTGGTTTCAGGAGACTGGGAAAAGATGGGTTCAGCTGTCCTTGATTTCGCAGATGGGGGTGTATATAATGTGGATATTACAAGCGTGCCCAACTGCTAGATTTGTTGAAATTGTTCTCATAAAAAGCTTTACATTTTACCATTGTTCCGTTGTTTTCTGCCAAAAGTCTGGATACTTGCAGAGTTTGCCCAGAGTCAAGTATTTCAAATTTCTAAGTACTGTCTTCAATTAAAGATTTCCTGGAACTGTGGTTTGAGCGCATGAACCATTTGAAGTTCACTTTTGTCTTGGCTTCAGTTCTGCAGTGAAAAACAATTACCTCACTGTTATCAGAGAACTTAGCAACGAGGGGATTGATGGTTACCGGCAGTACTAGAGGAGGGGTCGAAGTCCTCAATCCAGCCATACAGCTAAACTTTGCGCAGTTGTCAGCAATTTCGAGGACATGTGTCAAATTCGGAATGTTCTCTAATGTTGAACCATTCTCCCTTCCTGTAGCGTGCAGCCAAGTGAATTGCTTGACCTGCTTGAGGATTTCTGGGTGAGAAATTGCACCGAGGTTTTCCGTTTTGCTGAGATGGGCTTGAAGACGAGACACACATCGTACAGGGTTCTGGTTCTGCTGACATGACACTCAGAAGTGCTTCTTTTGAAGGGTGATGTATGTTGTCAAATACGGTACCGAAGTAAATCCCATTATCGTGAGGTGTTACATGTTGGATATGCAATTTGTAAAGTTTTCTCGTCCAAGTCAAAGACAAATGGACATTTTCCTGGTTACTTAACACATTCTTACAATGTGTTAAGGCTATTGGCAAGACATCTTGTTAGGATTTATACTTCCAGTGAATGTACCTCTGGCCTGATGTACATTGTTTATTTTTAGCGGTAGTCTCACACTCAAGTGTCGCATTATCTCCCTCAGTCACATTTTGACTTCTTGGATGCCGACTGAAATAGTCAGGACCATCACATTCACAGCCAGATACCATCAACAGCACAAAGATAAACAGGAGAAGCACACCCATTCTACAGGTACTATACACAAAGACAGAAGTTCAATCAGTCAGCTTCTCTAGAGTCTTGCCTGTGCCTCACTGGGACTGAGGTCAATATGACTGGACTTCATACTTTTGATTCAACACCAAAACAATTTCACTTGTTTCTTTTTCTGTCTATGGGATATTTATAGAGAACATGTTGCAAATCAGGAAATCAAACATTGATTTACTATTACCATTTCCTCATTAAGTACACTGTAAAAAAGATGACTGGTTCTGTTTTCAACTCCAAAAGGTTCCTGTTGTGAGTAAAGGACGGTTACCTTCACCCCCACCTCTCTCTTCACATGAACAAGATTATAACATAATCAATTCTGATAAGTTGGAAATAAGAAGATCTCCACAGCATTAGCTTGGGAAAAGATGACTCCCCCCTTCTCCACAAAAATTCTTAATATTCTTTATTCTCTTGACTGCAATTTCAAATCTGAGATTTTGTAGATGTTTTGTCACATTGTGGAGTTTTGGAGCTTCCCCACACTGCACTCATAATGCAACTTGTCTCATGCTTGGACTGTGGGAAAGCAGAAATTATCAATTTTGACTCCACATACATGTACGTGAACACTCCTGTTATATACTTAGATATTTTGGGCAGTAAATATCCGTACAATTTTACGATGGCACACCTGATTCCATTCATTAAGGAAAAGGCCACAAAAGTTCCACCCATCACCAGCCGAGGTAGCACTCTTGATCTGTTTGGCCCACTCTAAACCATGGAGCTATAAAAAAGCTCAATGTCTACACCGACAAACCCGTGTACAGTTTTCACATATGATTCAGAAGTACACAGTGTAGCCTCCTGCTCCAAGATAGGCTTGGTAAATCCACAAAAAATGGCACCTATCAGTATCTAGTCTTCTTGGCAATGTACATGAGCTATAGTTCAACAAGTTAAGTCATGTCAATTCTTTCAACAACAGTCAGGTTACCAGGAGGAACTTTTACTGGTACATGTACTAGGGAGCTCATGTTACATTTGTTCTTGCCTCGTTGAAATGGTCATGAGACAAAAGCAATTCTACACTCTTGCAATGACTGGCTCATCAGCTGATTCTGTTGCCAACAGTGAGGGCATACAAATTGCGAAATGCCAGATTTGCTTGTTTGGGTTGTTTATAAAAGCTTTGTTCAAAATCAATTTCCTTTTTCTATTGTTATCTCTAAAACACTTGTGTTTTCAGATTTTGTGATTTTAAAGCTTGCATTCCTTGTTGAAAAACTAATAAGCCCAAACCATTAAGATAGACAAATTACTAGAAAGGGTACGTGTTTTCCAGTCTGTGCTTGATCTGACAAGGAACTCAACCTTGAGCATTTTTTCCTATGAAAAAATTGGACTTTGAGTGCCAACGTACAGTTAAAGGCACACTAAGGGCACGGGGTTCAATACCGGTACGACAACCACCATTCCCATATCACCCTCTCTGCCCATGAACACAGCCTGGCTACAGGCAATGTGAATAGATGGAGGGTGGATTCCTTATTCTTGGATGAACAAAACCAGTGACAGTAAACAGAAAGCAACAAGAAGAAAATTCCTAGCATGTGCCCCAAACTGGATGAGAAACAAAAGGGGGAGGTCAGGAGGTGTACTCTCCAAGGTGGAAGGGGTTTGGACAGTGGACAGCATGCTTCATCAGGAGGTACATGACCTTTCCATGATAGCCTCTCAAGTTCTTGCCGACAGCTTCATATTGCACTTACAGTGTATGAGAATAATAATTCTGATAAGAATAATGAATGGTTGTGCCACTTGGACATACATGTACACGTTCCGGTATCTCACACTCAATCCCAATCCCTGTCCTTGAGATCTACATGTCTTACCCATCCCCATCCGACACAGGAAAATGAAGGCACAAGGCATAAGAAGTCTCACAAAATTTCTTTAAACTTTTTTTCCCTGCTCAATGGGTTCACTTAACATTACAAACTCAATGGAATTGGCTGCCAAAATCCATTGTTTGTACAATGTCTGAATGCAAACCATCTTTGGAAAATCAAAGAGATTTGTAACACTATAGAAGGCACACAGGTTTGCTGCGACTGATGGCTGTATTGTGAATGATGGCCGCTTAGAGCACTCAAACCAAACACCACTGAACAGATACTCCTTAAATTGTGGTCAAGTTCGATCAGTGACAGTAAGCCAACCATTTTACCCGGTACCCAGGGTATTTTTGTGCACTGATTACCAGGGAGAATTGACCAGTGATCAATAGATGATCACTGATCAAACCTGGCCTGTATTTGCAGTCAAATTACATGAACTTACAATGACTGGGGCAGGAGATTTACAAAATTTGTACAAGTAGAAAGGACACAGAAAGAAAGCTCTCACGAGTCACATTTATTGTGTTTGCATCCATTTTTATTTTCATATTTATTAACCCTAACAGCCCTGAATCCTCCAATTTCAATATGATTTTGCACACACCCTAGGGAGTTAGGGTTAAGCTACAAACATGCACAACTACACATACACGTACCAGTATACATGTACCTGGACATTTGGGTGATCTCGCCTCTCATCAGACACAGTTGGAGGTACATGCACTAAGGTGGACAGCTGTTTAATGCTCAGAACATGGATATCCAAAAGTACTATGTAAACATTTAACATTTTTAAGGCCATTCCATGAATTCATATTTCTGTGTATCAGAACAAAAAAATCTGCATAATAATCCTCAAGTTGGATTGAACTTGAACTCACATTTTTGAACTCGTTTTCAACAAATCTGAATAGTAAACTCAAAAGGTCAATTTAAACATCTAGAAATTTACTGTGCCTTAAAACTACAGTACTTACATCCATTAAAAGCTGAAGGTACATTTTTCGCTTGTAAACATGAATATGCATGTACACATGCATGTCTAAGTACTTTTATAATGAAAACACTGTCATCAAAGCAACCACTTTAACATCAAGCATTACAAAGCATTAAGTAACGAAAAATGATTTTATTGGCCCAAATCTGTTTTACACGTACATGATGCTTGAGACTACGTAAACATGTTCTTCTGAGCTCTGACTAAAGCATTATGTAATACACATGAACAATATA
>NW_019091369.1:1581362-1601587 GCF_001949145.1 Acanthaster planci | reverse complement strand
ATCCCTCTCCTACTCCGCCCCTGCATCAATCATCCCATCCCTCTCCTACTACGCCCCTGCATCAATCACCCCATCCCTCTCCTACTCCGCCCCTCCATCCATCATCCCATCCCTCTCCTACTCCACCCATGCACCCATCATTGATCCATCTCCTACTCTGTCCCTGCACCCATCATTCCATCCATTATTACCTCACAACTTCCAAACTCCCACATCCTGGTTAGCTTCATAATGGGGTCAGTGGCTCTTCTCTTTTTGTTTACAAAATCTATTTCATACCGTTTTTTAAAATCAGTTTCCTCTTTCAACATTGTTTTCACTTGTGAAAATGCTCACGTTTAAGAAAACAATTTTATGTATTTTAGAAATCCTCTTCCTTCTCAGGAAAATTTATTCGTCAAGACCAAATGACACTGAAGTTGATCAACTCTCAGCCTGTTCCAGTTTACATAGTGCCAATGTGCATACAGTATGTGTACATTGTACCTACCGCATACAATTCTTTAAAACTACATGTACATGTACATTTATAGGGAAATGCATGACGTCAATTCTCACTTTGCCAATAAGAGAATTTTGCCACCATCAGGGTTTGTATGGCAATGCGAAATTGCACAGCCATGAGAAACGGTGTAGTGCCTCCAAGGAAACAGCCATGAGCAATGGTATAGTGCCTCCAAGAAAACAGCCATGAGCAATGGTGTAGTGCCTCCAAGGAAAACATTCTGTGCTTTATTTTTGTTCTCTTCTAATAATCCAATTAATCCATGGAAATTTTTGCCAAAGTGTCAAAGTAACAAGTACCTGTAGCCTTCAGGCCTTTTGTCTTCCAACTAAAATGACCATGTTCAGTGTCACAATTCTTCAGCTTCAGCTACAGAACTAATTCCTTTCTTTTTGTACAGTTCCCAAGGTACGTGTACGTGTCTTCACATGTAAACGTGCAACGTACATGTACAATGTATGCTGGTACATGATATGAGTTGGTATCTAATACGAAAGTATGTTGCCGTTACATACACCCCCTCCCATCATCCAATATTCATCAAAAACCTGGTTCCAATAATTCTCTACTTCTCTCACTAAAGAAAAATTTACAGTAAGTTTACTTGAGTTCTTTTAACAAACAGCACTTCCAGTCTACACCTTAGGAGTTCTACAACATGCATACCGGTACATGTGTGTGTTCTCATCACTATCTCGCAGACCGGAACCAGTATGTCCAAGTTCTGATACAAGCCCTCATCAATAGGTGGGTTCACGTCAATATCACATGGTTCAATGTATCGTGCTTCTTGTGGAGGGTCACTGGATTCATCCTTTTTAGGAGCAGCACCTTTCTTCTGAGTTTGTCACCAGAGAGCAAAGAAAGGCAGGAAAGTGACGGCAATCCCAGCCAAAAAGCTGCTTCCTGTTACCATGGTTACAATGATGAATTGTCCATTCCACAGGTTAGAGGAACATGAGGAGCTACAATCATCAGGGGATGGTGCTGTTGCCATATCTTCTGGAGATACAAGCACCTTCAATACTGACCAGGGGCTGGATTTACGACAGTCCATCTGATGCCAAACTTGGCATAGTATCTTGGTGCCTTCATCCTCAGCCAACACAGGCGAGACTGTCAGGATTTTTCCCCAAAGCATCCAAAAGGAACCTCCCTCCAGTACCATTTATTTGGGAACGTTCTTTTTCATACTTTGGTAGTTTCCTCCAGATGATGCGAATGGGATTTGTCTCACCTCCGTTGGTGCAATCTTGGGGGAGACAGATGCTGGGAACTGGAAAGGCACCACCGAGCAGTGAGCATTAGCAGGATTCTCAAACACATCAGAGGGTGCAGCTTCACACTTGAATCGTACACAGTTGTCATCCTTCTGAAGAACTTTTGTCACTGTGTAAGAGTGGTGCTGGCCAGGCGTTATCTGCATCCTGCCTCCAAATGCCGAGTCCCGCCTGTGAGACCAAGTGAGTGCCGTCAACATGCCCTCGCTACCAAAGGATAAGGTGCATGTCAAGGCAACCAACCTCTTACCATATGTTGCCCCCCCCCCAATTTTGGACATCAGTGCCCAAGGACAGAATTTACCCTTGCAATTTTGTGCACAAAAAGTTATGACACTAGCTGTAGACCCCATCCATCATATTCTGAGTACCATATCCACGCATCACAAAATATCTCATGCAGCCCCCTCAAGGGAGCAGAAGTGTACCAGGAATATCCTTGGTACTGGATTCACGAATACCGGTAATACCGCATAAATAGTGAATCTTGTACCTCCTTATTCTTTGAACAATACCGTTACATACATGTACAGTGTGACGATATTTGTCAGAAGTACCGGCACTGGTCCGTTAACATTCCAATCTCTTTGTCCAAACTTGGGCAATAGTATGCACATCCATGCACAACTGCACAATGGGATGATTGCATGATGCAATCGGTACTACAGTATGACATCATTACTCTAAATCATTGTTTCTGTCAAAGTTGCCTATAACAACCTTGAAGCCAGCTATGCAGGCTGTCTTCACAACAGATGTGCCACATAAAGTGACACCGCGATGGCATCATCACTTGTGGTGACATCACAATGTGAAACTTGGTACTTCCTGTCAGATACGGTTAGAATGAACAAATCTGAGCTTCAGCCAAAAAGGTTATATTTGGGTCATTCCATGAAATTCAGTTACATAGGTAACTTTTATTGCCCATTATTTTCATTTTAAAACAGATTAGGCCATATTATTCGGCAAAGATGAAGCACACCACTACAAGAACCTAGCAAGATTTAGAACAATGTCAATTTAGAATCCACATGCAAGGAAAAAAGATGTTTATTTTAACTGATGTAACAAGGAACGCCGTCACAAGCTGTGCCCGAACTTCGTGGAATGACCCGTTTCTTATTTCCCAATCCATACAACGTGAACCTGAAGGGATTTTTAGAAATATCGATGATTCCCGGAGTGAAAGGGTTAAAGAGTTGCTAATTGTCTCATCGTTGTTTTAACCTGTTGACTGCAACACTTAGCTACATACATGTACGTACATATACACCATCAATCAGTATTTTTTTAAAAAACCTGAGAAATTTCCTCCCTAACCACCATATTTTCAGCTGAGAAACAGAACAATATTTTTGTTTGGCCTTACCCAGCCTCACTGCCCTTCCCCCTCGTGAAAAAGAAGTCTGAGAGCCCCACCACAGCAAGGACAGTTTACTACTGCCAAGAGTTTGTCACGTACAAGTTGCCATACATGACCTGCTCAGATTTTTTTTTTTTTTCATGGTTAATACGGCCTTCAACTCATCACGACCGCAGGGTTGATCACAGAGGTCACTCCAAAAATGAACAAAACCCTTTTTCACAGACATCGACCATTTCTAGTATTGAAGGCACCAATTTTCTTTAATTCTAAAAGCCAAACTCCTGGGCTCTTTCACTTCCTCGTCTGTAGATGATGTCAGCATCCACAGCTCTCAGAAAATTTGAACAAAATGAAGGGCTCTCTTTTATGAGACAAAAAGCATCCTTTTATCCCAAACAACAAAAAATACTAGGTCACCAGCAATTTAGCCACAAAGAATGTAAATATTTGAACACCCATTACTTTGGCAGCAGCACAAAAACTTACTCCTTTAAAGTTAAACCTGTGAATATACTTGTGCAAGCACTGGAACACACAAAGTTCTGTTCAGTACCAGTGAGCCCATTGCACGTAAGTCTGCTTGTGTTTGTAAATAAAGAGAAAAAGTTCACGTTATTATCACAGAAAGGCAAGGACATGTTGGGATGATGAATTGTTTTTAGACTAGCCTTCAAGCTTCATCCTTAACCTTTTCATTAGTAGAAGCATTTCGTGAACAATGGCTATTTTTCAATACTCGGCT
This sequence comes from Acanthaster planci, assembly GCF_001949145.1. The sequence continues at coordinate 1,597,691 of NW_019091369.1, read as the reverse complement.
TTGCCTCAGTCTCAGGTTTCACCTGTTTCTTTTTTTTTTTTTTATCAGCTGATTTTGAAGTTGTGGTCTCAATAGTAAGTTCAATAAATGCCACAGAAACCTTTTATAAGATGAAAAAGAGAATAATATTACAGAAGTTCATTTTAATTTGAACACTCCAGGCCTATAATTGGGAACTGATTTTAGAGACAAAGCCCGAGACAGAGACAAAGTCAAGTACTGGAAAACAGCCAATGCTTCAGTATATTTTTGGGAAACACCTGTTCACCAGCTTAGCATAAATTTACAGACTTTGCGACTTACCGGCATAAGCGGTGTTCCTGTCTGCTCCAATATAATCATCTCCCACCGTTGTTACCTCCCGATCACCGTGGTTGGACACAAGGTAAGCTTCTAACTCTTTGCTTCTGCAAGTCTTCCCACTGCTAGGCAGTCCACAGATCAAGACAAATGGCATGATTCCTTCATGAAGCTTACCCGTCTGTGAACGACAAAAACAACGGTGATCAATCTATCAAGCAATCAATCCATGATGGTTTATTAAAATTACAAGTTAATGCTAATATGAAAACTATAGTCCTAGTCAAAAAAAAAGGTAACTTACTTAATGGATTAAATAATTTCTCGGGTCATGATTCCTGAACTTCGGAAAGTGACGATCGGCCATTGTTAGGTTTTTCACAGTTTCTTTTAAGAGGGGGAGTTAAAGAGTGTGTTTTGTAACCTCGTGAAAATGATGGAAAAAAACGAGCACTCCCTCAATCAACGAGGGGGGAAGAGTGATCACAGTTTAATGTACACTTTATTTACAATGCATTTGTACTGCTACATGCATATGTATATGTAAATCGCACTTCAAGAGGGAGAGCTTATGAAATTTTAGGAAAATTTGACACCATTTTGTTCACATCAGTCTTCTACATGAACATTAGCATATGGCGCGGTTATTAGAAGAAACAAATTTCTGGCATTATCCTCTTGATTCAATAGAGCCAGTTCCGTATCAATTTACATTGTAACAGCTTGCCAACTCACAGACGTTAGTGAGTGAAAAGCACTTGGTAATACCACACCCATGTCATCACTTTTGCAGTTATCACACATAAATCTAGTGGTGTCATGCCGCTGCACTGCCACAGTAGGCCAACTACATGTAAAACACTGAGTACTGAAAAAATTACTAGGAACAGAAAGTTAGTATGTTGAATTTAATATTTCTTGGATTGTGACATTAGCCTGTTATAAATGATAATGGATGTCATCTTACATGTGATACATACACATGTGTTAACGCTAACCCTCCAAGTTCTTGGCTAGAAATGCTACCAGACGCATCAGACTGCATCATTTGTCAAAGTGGATTGCCTTTCCAGTGTAGCAAGATCCAACAGGTCAACTCTCCCCAAGGCCAAACAGCCTGGGAGTCTGCAGTTGCCAGTCACAACATCCAATAGTGGCATTGTTGAATGGGACTACTATGTATGTAACTCCCATGTACATGAACATTTACATCTACATGCTCTGTGGTACAATCTGAAGCATTTCCTGGGCACTTTCTTCTGACTCCTTGAATCACATTTGCTCGTGTTAACAACTTGGAATGAAGGCAAGATTGTTACTGGGAGCGGGTTTGGTCATCAAAAGTAGATTGTTTTTCTGGGGCATTCAGTTCTTTTTTTACTGATTGGAACTCATCACGGAGCGGATGGGGTTATGACTAAAATAAAAATACCCTCAAATGTTATGGGAACACTGTAATTTAGGTTAACTGGTTTCCGATGCAACAAAGTGAAATGATATGAGCAGGGAATTGAAACCAGTCCAGAATTTTGTGCTCAAGTACTGAGGCTGCATCCGAATCTCTTGTCTAGAGCTAAGTCTAGGTCTTCGCTCCATTGGAAATGCGTGGAGACACATAGACAATAGACCTAGTCGTAGCTCTGGAAGCCCGTTTCCGACACGGCCTGCGTCTGGGTTTGATCACTAACGCTACTGCAAGTGCAATACTCTTCTGTTGAATACTGATGCTAGCAACTCATAACTTTATTCCACAAAGTGCGGTAAACTTCTCTGTACTTACATGTACATATGGAACATAACTGTAACAACAGTAGAGAATTTAAGAAAAGCCATTTAACGGGGCATCCTGCCCTGCTAAATCTGATGGAGGACACTAAAGTTAATCCATAGTATTAGTTACATATCTCAATTCCATCGACACATGTGTTTCAGGGTGATCATCATACATGTATCTTCAAAAGTCATTGGTTAGTCTTACAAAAAAATTGAAAACAAAAGACCAATGATCAAATTAATTTGATTGGCCTATACAATATTAAACACCTTTTCCAGATTTTTTAAATAGGGGCATTTATCAAAGGCATTGTCTTTGGTAGACTACATGTACAGTGTACTTACAATGAAGGGAGCTACATGGTAAGCCAAGCCTGGTTACCATGGTTACAATACCGACGAAACCAAAGGCAAAAAAAAGGACCAAGTTTAGCTTGATTAACTCAAGCTCTTTGCTCACCGACATTTAGAGATTCACAATTGGAAATTTCCAAATATCATAAGCAAAAGTTCTCCCAGAACCTGGACCTGGTATTCGCCGTTTGCTGAACATGCTGACAAACCCCATGCCAGGCAGGGTAGGGGAAGAGCAAAGCTAGGGACATGCATAAATGACAATTAATGGCTTCACTTGCTGGTTTGGCCAAAATCATCTTATTCACATTCTAACTTCTCCCATCGTTTGCTTGATATGAGTACATGTGCTCAGTTTTCTTACAATTTCACAGTACTACAATTCACCTTTACATGTACATGTAGGTGCGATACCAGGTTTTCTAACTCGTACCCAAACTCCTTCAAAAATTTGCACTTCTTTCACTTCTTTCTTCTGATCAGTGTACTGTTTATATGCATGTTGCTTGACCTACACTTTTTACCTTGTTCTTTCGTCAACCTGTTCAGTTATTTTCACGTTCTTATTCATTTCTATCCCACAGTATCTAAACCTGTTCTAGTTTGTCATTTGTATATTTTTTGAGGTATTCAATTAAAATCCACTGTCATTTTTGTGAACAAAATAATCACAGTTTGCTCTGCATTACACATCCCCACTTCCAATCGATTTTTCTTTGCGTTACATTATATTTATGTGAAAATAGTCCTCTCCAAGATGACTTCAAAATTAAAACAGAAAAAAAATTTTGAAAAATTTATTAGGCCCTAGCCTCCCTAGCATAGTAGTAGCAAAGCTTTCTTGAGCAATGGTCCATACATGGGGGGGCGTCTTAATCTTCCATGGTCCTACCCTTAGAACGAGATACATGTATATATGCAAACATACGTACGAAGCCAAACCACAGTGGTTGTGTTTGTATTGCACATGTCCAATGTGTATTAGACTCACGTTGCATCCATTCATCGGTATATCAACAGTAAAAACACCGCCAACTTGTGTAAATTGCGATAGTCAAGCGGTTACAGCTTTAATGGTTTCTGTAAATGGGGTGTGGGTTCGAATCCTGGGTCGAAATTGTGGACAGGGTGGGATTATTTTCCAGGAAAATAAAACCCGAATGTTATAGGAGCCTAATTTTCACACGTGAAGTTTTTGTGGTTGGTTGAGCATCATAGATGTCATGCCTTGTGCATGGTTGTGAACCGTGGTTTGGCTTCATACGTGTGATTGCATATGGGGCCCGACGTCCGCAGCTCCGCTCCCACGTTCGGAGCGGACGTAGGACCCCACAGTTCTGGGGGGTACTATGGTCCATGGAATACATGGAACAGCTAGCTAAGTTGGTGTGATGTTTCCTGATGGAGGCTTTGCCGACTTTATGATTCAGTTTCAGCTACATACATGCAATCTGACAAGCACTCAGTCTAGTCTCACACACGTTTTTCTCCTCCACTAGATTTTACGGCCATCGTCACGGTACGTACGTACGTACGTGCGCACACATGGTACACAAATGACTTAACAATGGAGGGCGCTGTAAATTAGTTATTGGAAAATGGTCGAAGTTCAGCGGGTCGCCTCTCGGTTACGATTAAAAGCCTTCTTTGAACATTTATTTACCTTTGTTGTGGACAGTTTACTCTGAATATCTATCTTCAAAATGATAGTTAATGCACTAAGTAAATACAAAAGGTATTATACTTTTTTATCACTGCGAAATTTGTCACACTTCCAGTTGTTACCGGACCGTCAGGATCTCTCTTCAGACAGCTGTAGCTGTAGTTCCGCCCACCGGAAAATGATTGGCATGAGAAGAGGATTATGGGGAGTTTCGCGCCAAAATACAATTTTTTCCCGCGAAACTTCGTTTCCGTACGGAGGATTGATTCACAATACCTATTCAGCTACAGTATCATCGACTTCAGAATTCACTGATCAAATGCCTGCCTCTGCCGAAGAGACAGATTACTCTCCGTCCCCTAAACGTGCCAGAATCGACGAAGATATGCCGAACAACACAGCGGTAGTGCCTCCTGTGCTGCGTTATGCAAAGCTGTCAGAGAACGCAACTCCTCCAAAGAAGGGGACAGAATTCGCCGCCGGATATGATTTATACAGGTGGGTCCTCGAATGTTCTGGGGCCTAGTAAGTATAACTTAATTGAATGAAATAACTGAACGCTGTTATATTCCCACCTGTGCGCATTTAACAAGGGGGAAATGACATAAAATGAAGTTCAAAATTTCAACTTTGTACAGCCTTATTTTTTTTTTTTTTTGACAAAATTATAAAACTTCAAGGATGGTGAAGCCCCTTCCATCTGCCAAGTTCGTACATGTAGGAACCAGAATCTTCACCACCTGCTCACCATGATCACATTAAGCCCACGAGGTGTATTTTAACAATAGGGCCTAGGCCTATCCTGTCACTGATTGGAAAGAACGCAGAAATTAAACCCTGACCATTCTGACTGTCATGACTGTGTTGATTGTGTTTAAAAATACGCAGTGGCCGCTGTTACGGCAGCTCAGCCGTAACGCATCTCCCATTTTCTATCGTTTTGGCACTGCAACTGCGCAAGCAAGCTAACTTACCACAGATTTCGGACTTTATTTCCCTTTAAAAAATCCTCCAAAGCCTCCGATGAGAAAACAAAAAAAATTCCCGCTTAGGCCTATACAATTAGAAACCAACATAAAGAACAAAATTATCGTATACGGTATTACAAATACCGTTATATATATACCGTTATATGTGTCAAAGGCATCCCTGCCTTGGAGGGCATTGCATTTAGGGCCAGTGTAACACTGTACATGTACCATGGATTGTGCACAGTCCCTCTTGATTCATGTCTGTTGAGTAACACCAAGGAGCATACATGTAGCTTCATGTAGGCCAGTTTGTGCTCAATAGTTAATGCATCACAGTGCAGGTGTACAGTACAAGTGGGCCACACTTAGCCCTGTTCAGGCATGTCAGGGAGGGTGATCACAAACACATGAACCAAGGAACTTTGTATTCTGGATAATAAATTCAATTTTTTTTACTCACCACTTGCAGATCTCATGTCAGGAATCCATGCATTGCAGGGGAATCCATTCCATTGTAGTTAATCATCGTTTTCTCAACCTCTATGTGTGCCAGGGTTTGACCATTTTAGATTAGGGGTGTTTTCCTGCAAATAGGCAGTGGCATATCTCTATTTCTGGGGCAGCCTCATGTCTCGTACAGGGTAGCACTGTAGTACTTATTTTTCAATCACCATTTGCTTTTGCATAGTGCTTTTTTCTGCGTACACGTAACTGGTGATTTTTTGGTTGCATTGAGGATTATGACGTGCTTCTTAAATGTAGCAAATTTGTTGCTTATTGCATCTCTTTCATGGACCCGAGTGTAAAAGTTTAAACAGTCTTTCACACAGTGTTTATAAAAGTGGGTAATCTGAGAAACATTACTTGAATCCATACATTTAGGCAAGCAAAATCCAAAAGTGGTAGAAGTTTTTCTTTTGCTTGGGAATTTTTGGTAGGTTGGGGTGAACGAAAGGAATTAGACGTATTAAGGATATAGGGCAAGATCTTTTCTATTGGGGCACCAAGCAACAAAACTAATATTTCTAATCATGAAATTAGTGATATTCCTCTTTCTTTCCTTTTTCATTTCTCTCACTTTTTCTCTTACCTTTCCTCCATCCTCACTCTTTTACCGTATTTTCTGTTTTGCATGGATGGTGGGAGGGAAAGGTAGGAGAAATGCCCTCCCCCCAGCAGCTTTGGACATGCTGAATTTTAGTCATTGGAGTTTCGTTTTTTTAATGACTTCTGATCAATTCTTCTACTCAGTGCTGAGGACGTGACTATTCCCTCCCATGGGACAAAGACGGTGATGACCGACATTAAAATTGAACTTCCTGAAGGTTGCTATGGAAGAGTGGCACCGAGATCAGGGCTAGCCCGAAACAATCAAATTGATGTTGGTGGTACGTAGTTTATGTGAGATTTTGCATTCTGAAAGATTTTATAGTTTAACACTTGACAAGGTTGGGGGATCTGTGTTGTCTAATCGTTTTCAGAGTTCCAGGTGTTAGTCTCCATTGTGGTGAATTTTTCACAAAGTTCGCTATAATCTGGAGGAATTGATAAGGGAAAAAATGTAGCAGTATTACATTAAAAAGTATTTGACTGCAAAGTGCCCTTTTCGCTCCAGATTACAATGTAAAATTTTTCCTGTTCGAACTGCATTACTCGGAGTGCACTTTCACCAGATGTGACATTTACGACAATTTTCCTCATTTTGTGTGGTGATTAATTGATGCAACATCTAGTTTAATATTTCATCAATCGGTGATTCAAATTTTACCATAATTTTACCATGCTGAGGTTTACAAACAGGATAATTCACTGAGATTTCGTTTTTAAGATTTCAAAATCAGGCTATATTTTCACGTGCTTTCAAATTGAAGATCATATACTTCTTACCACCTCCAAAAATTTAGTTTAACAGCTTGCATCTTTCTAAAATGTTGGTCTTGGTTGTTTGTTTTGGGGGATTGTATTGTATTCAGAAGAGTGTACATTTGTTCACCTGTTTTGATTTCATTGTTTATGCAATCTTTTCCTCTTCCCCTGTCAATCAAAAATGATTTCTCAGGAACCCCTGACCTCCTCTGTCCTGTTCTGTTTGGAATCCTGGTGAATTTTGAGTGCAATGGATGCCTGAAATGTAGCACCTTTTTGTCCTCAACACTTAGCATACCTGCTTGAGGTTCTGTTGCCATGATCTCTCAAACTCTGACTCCAGCGGCCAATATTTGATCAGTATCAGTGTCAAAATTCTAACAATGACTGTGTACCACCATCCACAATAACAAGATAAATAGCACTGTCAGTTGATCTACGACCCCAAACCATGAACAACCTGAGGCAGTATTTACAAAAGTTTAGGGTGGCTTTTAGTATTTCTGTATGAAGTTTGTCTAGCTTTTCCATTTTCTCTGAAATAATTTCTCCCGTGCATGCTTGTAACAGACAAATTGAGATGATAGGAAAGCATCTTAATGGATGACATGCTATAGTTTTTATCCTCTTTAAACTCTACCTCCAAGCACACATTTTCTTATGTACATGTATATCTTACTATCTTGTGTACAGTCAACTCTCGGTAATACGAGCTCGGGTAAGATGACACTCTGGTTTAGACGATCATATTTGCCAGTCCCAGTCCCTATGATGGGAAAAATGCTTAATACGAGCTCAGATGTTACGAGATTTTGGTTAAGACAAGGATTTTCTGTGCGCTGGCCGAGTGTGAATCTATTGTTATCTGTCTATTAAGCACAAGCTTTTTTGACGGCAACTTGTCAGTCAGCCAGTCCATTCAATTTTGAAAGGCATTTCCGTAATTTATGCGTGTACAGTAGAACAGCGCTGCGGTTTTCCCTCAATGAATCAAGCCGTTTGTGTCGGGTGCTCCAAGAGAGACGAACAATGGGCATTTGTGGTTCTCGTACCCAACGTAGAAATTCTGTGTGATGGCTCTTGTACCGCCTGAACACAAGCGGAGTGCCAAAAGTGCTACGGTATTTAGGACATTCGTGAACAAAAGAAGTATTCTGTTTGATCCCCTCCCCCATTCCCCAAGACCAAAGTCCCGCCAGGAAACTAATAAATATTGTGTTCTGTAACCAAACACCCGGCCCAAAAACTGCCCACCCTCCGTCTAAAAATCGTTACCTGCTTCCCACTGGAACATGAAAACTCCACCCCTTCCAATTTTGACATTTCTATAAATTCTCAATTTAAGAAAATCATTATTAAAACCATGTTTTTCAGTCCAAAAATGTTTAAGAAAATAACAACCACTAGTTTTAAAGAAGACAGTGTATCCCTCGCTAATCATTTTTAACCAAACCCACATGTCTTTCCAAAGTAAAATCTGATATTCGCCCTCTGCTCTCCACACCACCCAGGGTTCGAAATTCGTTTTTTAGAGGCCTAGGCCATTTTGGCCTTGGAGAAGTCAAAATTTCCAGGGACACCAAGGTCACTAAATGAAATGGGCACGGAGGCCATTGTCGAAAATTGATAAGGGCCTAAAGGCAAATTTGTCAAAACACAATCTGTTCAACCTTTAAAATGCATTCTTTGCTTTATTGTGTAAAAAAGTTGACACTCGAGCAAATGTCCAATAAGCAGTCAAAACCTAACACCAGGAATTGTTACCCTCTATGAACAGGGCATGAGTTGCACATGAATGATCGTCAAATTAATTTCTTTTTTTTTCCTTACACTTGAAGATGTGTGCGCATCCCTTATGCTGACTTATAGACTTTCAAGTTACCNACCCCTTACTTTTTAGCTAATGGCCTCTTAATACTGAAGATGGAAAAAAAAAATTAAAATGTCACTCTTCCAGTTCATCATTTACTGCACTTCATATGCAAACCAGTTTAGCCATTACTATTGGTTGAGAGCCTGTCACATGGTCATAAATACCAATATTAAATGGAGGATAAAGACATGATCAGCATTCTAGCATTACATGAAATTTGGATAAAAACACAATAATCCAATGCTAAAACCAAATACTGATGAAAATGTATATATTTTTCCAAATTCTAAGTTTTATTTTAAAACAGTAACAGATATTTTGCAGGTGACAGCAACGGTTTCGCTAAGCTATTTTGTCAATCATGTGTTTGTTGCCAGCAATGCAGGCGGAGATATATTTGGATGCCTGCATTGCCGGCGTGGCCGCATCTTCACCCGGCACAGATTTCGGGAAATCACGGTGCCGTCAACATTGCCAATCTCAGAGATACGGTGACACCACCACTTACGCATGCATAAAAAAAGTCCAATTTCTTGCAGTTTTTAGCCGAGTTGCAGAGTTCCCTTTAAAAAGGAACGTTTCAAACGTTGTTTCCGAGGCATTGTCGTGTGTTGTACAAACTGAAAGCGGGCCAGTAGTGATAGGTAAACTTCGATTCCACATGGCTGGTCCGTGGCCCTTGAAGCATGTACTATACGCGGATCGATGCGGAATGCACTTGTGGTACAAGTACTTGTATATGCAACAATGCATTATATGACACTCCGATTAGCTACACGTATCCATAAGGGTACGAGTTTGTGCTTGCGCACGTGCAGCGGATCAAGGCGAAAGTGTGCAATAGCGGTATATGCAGCAATGCATTATGGGACACCGCGCTTAGCAATCCGTAAGGGTGCGGGTCTGTGCTTGCTATCACGCACGATGTTCATTGCTACATGAAGTTGAAAAGTGAACGCTACCCCCTCTCGACGGTCCATGTAGTGCACACGTGGCTTGGCCTGTAACGCAGGGGGTGTGTATAACTATAGTAACAGCTCGCTGCTTAAGAAATTTTGTGAATACGCATTTGCGTGAGTGAAGGCAATGTGGCCGTTTACCGTGCGGGCTATGCAAGCCTGATCGCTCGTGGTATGGTCTCGCCGACTGGCGCGGCTGGTGAGCGCTAGCGCTGGGCTGAATTTATAGTTAACTATTTTGACAACTCACTGGACAGGGCACAACGGCCAAAGTGTGCATAGGGCACAGCAAAAGTGGCCGTGGACAATGCAATTTTCCGAGGGGCATCACGACGAGTAAAAGGGCATCGACGGCACTGGCTGTCGTGGCCATCGTGAATTTCGAACCCTGGCCACCAATAGCTGGTTTCCTCACATTTTTATGTGCTACAAGCGCAGTTGTGGTGTTGGTTACCAACTAAAATGTTAATGTATTTACTTTACATGCGTGCGTGTGGATCTCATCACGGCGTGCGGGGCCGGGGACGTGTCACTCCGAATCGACATGACTGGTTGGAAATTCCACTTACTCCATTCTTACATTTTGTAATTGTTCTTTATTACAAGTCTTCATTCATTAAACTGTATCTCACTTTCATAAACAAACTGTTTAAAAGCAAATTCATGTAACAAAACGATACTGTGTGCCTTTAAACAAAAAGTTATGCACACTTGTAGTTGTACACGTGTACGCTTTATGTACGGTCAATTGGTGATACATACGTCAAGCAGGAGGGCAACTTTCGCGTAAGGCGAGGTCCGGATAATACGAGCTAATTTAGTAAGTCCCAAGGCCGTCGTATTAACGAGAGTTGACTATATAGTGACGTGATCTCATTACAGCCAAAGCAGTGTCTTGTTCATACATGCAGTTTTAAAAAATGAAATCCAACAAAATGACCATCACTAAGGGTTTAATTATCAGAACATTTGTAAGGGAATAAATATGTGCTTGGCTTAAACGTGCATTTAAGACTAGCTCAGGAGCATGGACGCAACTAAGCTTTCATTCTCCTGAGCCAGTGACTGACCAAGCACATACATGTATTTATTTCTATTCATAAATACCCTTGTACACAGAGAGTCAAAAGAAGTCAATATTTGATGGATTTCCAATGATTTTGTGATAGAATTTTACTTTTTCCCAAAAAGCCCGTCCATTTTATGGTACATTCCTTGTGCTAGTTGTCCAGAAGAATCTCCATATGTGGACTTGGCACGGGCATGGCGTGTTCAGACTCTCGACCAATAGGGATGGATTAAACTGTCTCGTATCCAGGTGGGGGGGGGCATTTTTTACACAGCAGGCATTGTCAAATCTTAATACGCCGTCAAGTTGCATGTTGTTGAATAGGGAAACTGAGGTATTTATGAATATCATTTAAAACCTGGTTGACGGAAGAGATTCAAAGGTTTTTTTTATAGTAACTGTAGTGTTGAAGAACCAGGCATCACATGTGGAGTGCATTATATGGGTGGCATGTCTTCTGTTGCCTACAGGGTTCCTAAACTGAAATCCAAACATTTTGTTTCAGCTGGTGTAATTGACAGGGACTATCGTGGTAACGTGGGTGTTGTGATGTTCAATCTTAGCAAGACAGACTTCAAAGGTTAGTCTGGTGTTCCATTTGGTTCCCTTAAATTTTTTCATGTGTGTTGTTAGTTTTGTCATTTTTGTTCTTTGTTCATGGTTATTGACTTTTTGCATGTTGCTTGATTTGCATTCTGTAATCTTATTTTTGCATGAAAACCCTTGGAAGATTGGTAGGGTAGGCTTTTCTTGATGGTCTTGAGGATACTCTTTTCAACGTAATTTTGTTTACCTTTTCAGTGATTTCTTTGCCAGTCCTGTTCCAAGAAAGATGTGGGGTTTTTTTTGAGAACTTCTTTTTGGTGAGCTGCGAAGCAAGTGCGAGCCTATGTAATATTGATTTCTGTCATTCTGCCGTCCGCCCTCAAATGTTGAAGTTTTTCCTTGCAGGTCCATAGGTGTTTGAATGTGCCATTGAGTGCTTGTTTGCTTCTTCTTGGAATTCCATCGTATTTAAATAGTCTCATATGGCATTAATGCTTAGAAACTTATGGATTTTATGAAAAAAATTATAAAAGTTGAATGTTAAAGTTTTGAGTCGTATTGTGTACTTGCCCTGTAGTACATATAGAGTACATATGTACATGTACTGAGCATTCCTGTAATGTTCATACATTTATGTATGTATAGGCAGTGTTCAGACACATACAAATGTACATGTACAGTATGTGGGGAAAATGTAAGGGGGGGACTCCCAGTGACAGATTAGTTTTTTTGTTTGGGGGGAAGGGTATCTGTAGGAGGAGGATCATGGGGACAAAGTACAGGTATGTAGAAAGTGGATGAAATGCTGGATAAGGTTGGTGTAATGGTTGGGGCTGGATTAGTGGGATGATGGGACAGCCAGAGTAAGAAGTCAAGGGAAATAGGAATGATGGGCAGGGGTGGAGTAGGAGATGAATAGGATGATGGGACTGCATACAAAGTGCAAAACTGTACTTAAGAGGAATTTTAATCATGCACCATCCATCAAACTCACAAATGCACTGCTTATATAATCATCCAGGTCTAGTCTGACTGCACTGGATCCACATTCTGTAGGCATTCCTCTCTCCTGTAAAGAACTGTGAAGCCTTTGTACCTGTATCTCCCTTGGTGGTGGTCTTTGTTGATTTACTTTTAAATGACAGGCGCCTTTCAACGCACAGTCTGCACACAGCACTGACTAAGTTTTTTTCTCCTAAAGTACAATGAATTGTATTGATAAGGTCGATAAAATAACTTGTACATCTGTATTGCAGTGGTATGTCAACTAACCTTGTAAAAATAATTTGATGAAGCTTTGTTAGTATTTACTTGTTTGATTTAGTAACCATATTTGTATAACTTGGATGTCTCTTTCCTGTTATTACAAGAAAGAAATTCAAATTCATAGCAAGCAGCAAGCCAGGCGGCTTTGCCGTTCTAGTTTAATCCCAATTTGATTTTGAAACAAAACACATCCACGATTTGCAGGGTTCCTGCGGCCTGGAAAAGTTGTGAAAAATTTGAAATGTTAACAGTCTAATATTTAGTATGCCCTCCTTTATTTCTGATTACTTAGACTGGCTTTTTTACCCATCTGCATTACAAAGTGTCGTACAAGACCTGCCTTTGCAAAAAAAATCATTCAAATGGGTATATAGCACAACACTGTGCATCACTGTAAAAACATGTTAAGTAATCATTCAATGAGACAGTGTAATGCAGGGCCAGTGACAGAAATGCCAATAAAATTCCAGGTGATCTTAACCTTTTGCAAATGAGCGTGACGATTCTACATTGGACTGTAGAGCATGTCAGCTGCCTTAAAGTGTCCGGAATCTGCTTGAAACAAGCATTTAAAGTGCCATTTTTATCATGAAAAAAAATAAAATTCTTTTTCATGAATATTGTATTTGAATATTTGAATTTAAAAAAGAAATAGTCGAATATTCGATAATCCGTCAAATATTTGGATGTTTGTCACAACCCTAACCCATACTTGTTAGTTTGGACAACCAGTCAAGAAATGCCAGATTTGAATCTACAATTTTTGTGAATATGTGAATTATTTCTCAGTCTTCATGTCGTGTTTTGTTTCAGTGGAGAAGGGAATGCGCATCGCACAACTAATATGCGAGAGAATATTCTATCCAGAGATAGAAGAAGTGGAAGAAGAAGTGAGCATGTTTTATTTGCTTTCTGCTTCAAGGCAGACTCATATTATTATTGCAGTACACTGTATTGATTTCATTTGTTTTTTTAATTGGTCAGTGTTAGTAGTGCATAGTGTAATTTGTCAACCAGAATTAAAGGAGATCACTGTGGTGGCACAGTGCTTGCAGACAGGTGATATGCACCTGTTACATTCCTCCTTGACCAATAGGATGTCTCAATTGCCCTAAGCACATGCGAGTCGAGAATAAGAATACTTGTGAGTGAGGTGCCACTGCAGTCATTCCTGAGATTTTCTCAGATCAGTCTGTCTGTAGCTTTCCAATATCCAAAATGGTAAATGCTGTCCAAAGTTTCGTTCCATGTATAAAGCTGCTTGTATGAATTGTTTACAACCAATCGAGATTGTTTTGAAACTAAAGTGATTGTCATTTTTGGCTATCAGGGATGGATTTTGTGAAAGAACTCAATTGAAAGGGAGTGTGTCTATTACAACTTGTACATGTAAACTGCAATTGTCAAAACGTGGTGTTAGCAATGTCTGCGTTATTTGGAGGCTTGGTGTCATTTGTTTTTTTCTACCTCGTCTCTTTTTGATAAATGTCACCTTTCTTCTTTTGATTGTTTTCCACAGGAACTAACCAAGACTGAACGTGGAAGCAGTGGGTATGGTTCAACAGGGACCAAATGAGCTTGTCCACTGCATGTTCAACTGTTCAACTCTAAAACACGTAGACCTAACACGGCAAGTGTACATAGCTGGTACAGAAGATTTATTTGCACGGGGGGATTAAGGTTCACTAAAGTACTGGAAAATACAGGGCCATGGCTGGTCCCCTCTGTCCCTTTATTTTTTTCTGTATTTTCAGGAACCTACAGTGTAGATCCACTGCTGTTATGCATCACTATATCCCTTCTCTTAATGTATTTTAAGGAGTGTCTGAAACTTTGAATGCGGCAAAATTTAAATATGGGCATTACGAAAGCCGTTCATTCTTTCAGGTGTCAGTCTTTGCTGTAATGTCAGTACTATGGGAAAGGATACAGAGAAATTTAGAAGGAAATACAAAACCTAATGATTCAAGTTTTCTGGTGCTACATGTATTCGGAGGCTGAGCACAAACACTGGAATTTGGAAAGTCCTTTAATCTTCTCCTATCTTACCCCACCCCTACCCCACCCTCAGTAACCGTTAGGTCTCATGGAGCGGGGGGGGGAAAAATTTGGGACCAAAGTGAATTCTCTGGTTTAACAGTCACTCAATTTTTTTTGCCAACGTGATATCTTGTAATTACAGTGGAGCACTGTCATATTAAAGTCCTTGGGACTTCACAAATTTCTTTGTCATAATACATGCAGTTACCTTGTACATGTTTAGTGAAAACCAGAGACGCTGTACCTAAAATTGTCCTTGTTATAAATATGGCCTTTTGTTAAAGGTGCTTTCATTTGTGTTCAACTGTACACACAGAAAGTGGCTTCGAGTCTAGCTTGTCTGAAAATAGGAATACATTTTGCTGTGCATGAAACAGTAAGCTGCACAATAATTTGAGCATTATTCATATGGATAATTCTACATGGTGATTTTTTTAGATTGTTTTCAAACATTAAAACTGAATCAATTTTTTGGTTGGTTACGAGCACTCAACCATAACACTTTTGTCTCAAGTATTCAGGTGCCATTCATTCCAAGTATTTGGCTTTTTGTACAAACTCTGTATTTTGTTTCCTTGACTTTTTGCGAACTCTAAATAAATGTAAATTATGGGCTTAATTTTTTCCTGACTTGGTTTGGATTTATCCACTTGTTTCTGAAACGATTTAAATTCCACTTAATGATACCCACTGTTACCCCCATTTTTTCTTAAAGGACTGCTGAATTCCCAGGTCCCTGGAAATTTTTGAAAAGCCAAAATGTTCTTGATTTTTTTTAGCCAAAATGTCAAACTTTGTGGTCTTTCCAGCCAGGCTGTATTTGTTAGAAATTACTTTGATTTTAATATGCGACACAAATTTCCTTGAAATCTTTATTGTTTGATTCCCCCATCACCGCCACACAAAGCCAAATATTGAGCAACTTTCAAAAATAAAAATTAAGTCGCAGATTTCAATGTTTTATTGTAGAATTTTTGTTAAAGATGTTCCTGGCAGTCTGTATCTTAAATATGGCGCTCTATTTAAAGAGCACCTCTAAGGAAAACATGTTTCTCTGATTTTATCTATTCAAGTAAATATTTATTCAGCATATAGAAGGTTTATCCACCACGAACACAGGGCGAAGGTTCCCTCGTTTTCTTGGTTTTCTGCGAATGATGCAATTTACATTCAGAATTCGCATCTTGGCATGAACAGAAAACAGCAGTTTTAGCTTGTTGTAGTTGAGCTCTGAAGATAAATGACACTGAACAGATAAAATCTGCGAAAACTTTTTTAGAGGTGCTCTTTATGATGTGTTCAGTTGTGCTAATCTGCTGGAAACGGTAACTTGCATAGAGAGCTCATGGGTGCAGACCACAAATTCAAGTGAGAATTTCTGACCAGCTCATTAGCATTAAAAGTGCCCCCACACTATCTTTTGCAAAAGGAGATTGTTTGGCCCCCAAAATGGAGAGATTGTGTTAATCGTTGCCAGGATCAACTCCCTGGGTCTTTGAGCTTTCATATGAGGGCAGAAGGTCTGAAAACTACGGTTGAAAAATGGTCCTAAGTGCCCGAGAAAGTTGAGGGTTGCCACTTGAAAAATGGCTGCAATCAGACGTCGGATAAATCACTTTTTGGGGGGGATTTTGTTTTGTGGGAATAAT
>NW_019091369.1:1570190-1581252 GCF_001949145.1 Acanthaster planci | reverse complement strand
ATAGATGGACGTGGGGATAATAGATGTAGAGGGCGCACTGCTTGTCGGTAGCTGGCACGTATACGCGTAGGACATCAAAATATATGCACCGTCCGTAACGTAGTGTACATGTGGCAGAAGCCACAGCAAATGTTGCCAACTTGCCCCTAACTAATTCAAGCCCTGTTGGAACCGTAAAATCAAAGTTCAGGGCTAGCCAACATTGCTGGAGTTTCTCAGACAAAATTTAAATTATTGTCCTGTCGTCAATCCATTTTTTATTTTGAGTGAATTGGTCCATGATATTTGCACAAAACAGACTCGTCCTAGGCCCCGAAAGCGATCACCGGAAGGCCGTGGCCAGGACTGTCGGAAGAAGCCAAAGCCTCTAGCTCAGTCCAGTTTTGGGCAAATATTTCACGGTCGCCATGCTCAACAAAAAAAATGCATGCCAGCACATAAAGTTTCCTCTGTCGCAAGTTCAGCTTTGTTTTTGTTTTTCCCTCCGGAGTAGTAATTGTAATTTGTACTCACTGAGCTTCAATATAATAACGTGAAGCCCTGTGCTTACTAGCGCCGTGAGAGGGCGGTCTTTCGGAGCACCGTTAAGTTTTCTTTGCAGTCCCAGTGAAAGGGTAGGAGTGTTGAGCCGCGTCATCATTAGTTTGGTAGACACAGAATTCAAAGTCCAAAACCCCACGCAAATTCAAAATTTCAAAAGTTTCATGCACATACCTTCAGGTGGTCGATCGTCCCATTTGGTAGTGCAACTTCCATGCACAATTTGATAAATACTGCAAGAACGCCATTGAATATAACTAGCGGCGTAGTGCAAACATCACTCGGGCCAGGGTGACAGGTTGTACCCTCCCCTCACCCTGGATACGCCAGTGAATACAACTCAAGCAAATTGTTGGAGACTTCGAAATGCCTAAGGAGCAATGGAAAACAGTTTCATGTTCAGATTCTAAAACTTTTGTATCATAGTTTACATGTAACAGCTCTCCTTGCGGCTTCATCTGAGCGCGCCCCCGCCGAAAAGAGTTTCGCAGCACTGGTCCGTAATAACCTCATCCTCCACCCTCGGTTTCTCTCCAGTTAATGCTCATGTCTGAGATCGTCGATGTGGACTTTCACCTATGATTTTGTACATGCCTCCTCCTTGGTGTCATTAAGCAGTTTTGGCGAAACCATGATCTTCTTGTATAAAGGTTGCGTTCATTTCGAGCTTCAAAGTAGGAGAACCTGTGTGAGGGTTAGTGATAGGAACATCCGCACAGCTGGGTGCCGTCAATAAGCGGACGAAATATAAACACATTTTCACCCTTTCCACTTCCAAGGGGAGGGGAAGTGTGGTAGAAAAGGGAATGAAGTAACCATGTCCCCATTGGGTCCATCATTACACCATGACCATTGCTCTCAGGGTATGCGCGTCATACATGCCTAACAAAACGAAGGCAGGTGGGCAAGGGGTCGAGCGAGGACGGCACGCCATAACTTGAAGGGTGTTCTTTAGTTCGCGTTATCCCCACAAAGTCCCTAGGCCTACTACAAAGTAGCAGTGAGTGAGTAGTACCCGCCCATTCCACGCTTTGCTAGCTGCGAGCACTGTCATTTCCGTTCAGGAAGAAATTAATCGCTGAAGTTATTTCCTAACACGTTGACATTTTGTTAGCCCGGAAAGTGATGCTAAAGAATGCTGACACTGACAGGGGACAGATTTTTCTAGAACTTAGAAGCAACATGCGCAGCTCTAAACATTTTAAAAGAGTAACACAAAATGAATGGGCAGAAGAGTGGTCCCGTACAGAAGCGTATCACAGTACTGGGCATACGTGGTGAAAGGTGGGCATGGCTTTTACCGGTCACCCGACCTAAAATTTAAAAAAATGGCAGGTTGACGCCATCTTTTATGGCATGTCTTTGTCCTATTTTACCCCATTAATTAATTAATTTTTGTTTTGCTTTTGCCATTCCAAAAAGATTTAAGCCTTTCCTTATACGTGCTGATACGAATGCCCATCATTCATGAACAAAATGCGTTTTTATTCTGGGTGAACCCTTCAAAAACACCACTATATCAACAAAAAAATTTAAACTTCGTCGCATTCGGTATATTTTGAAGTCGTGCATTGTGTCATACATGGAAGTAATCCAGTGGGCAAACCTTTATCACAAAGAATAATTATCGATGAGCAGTCAGTTTGAATAGAAAATCCTGGAAGAGTTAATTCCTAGGATGACATCACAGAAGAAGCGCCCTCAGTTCCGGCAAAGTATGGAAATCATTTTAAATGATTAAAGAAGTGCACGAGTCGATCAAGTTCACCACATTGGACGTCACATCGTTTCATATAATTATTTCTATAAGAATGGAAAATTAAATTGTATAAACTAAGACAGATTAATCGCACAGCCCCTTTAACAATGTGGAGTTCTTTGAGACCAGACGAGGATGAGTGTGAGACTGTACGAGATGACATAGCAACCACAGCAACAGAAAACCACACCCATAACACTACGACCACACCTGGTAATTCAGTTCAAGACAAATAGCATTGGTTACCTTGGTAGCACGCGTAATTTATAACCAGCAAGCTCTATGCGTATCATACTGATTCATGTGTGACAGGAAATTTGTAGCCTGCATTCCAAACAAATTTATCATCACCAGTCAAAATATCCAAACATTTTCAAAATCAGTAACGTAAACAAAATATAATTCTACATAATGAATTCAACTTGATGGCGTAAGTGTGATATGCGTTAGTGATGATAATGATTTTACACTTTTTGTTAATGTTGGGTCCGGGTCTGACGGTCACGTGCCCTTTGCCCCTTGCATGTGCTCGCATTTTTGGCCAATTGTGCTGATTCATTTAAGCTTGTAGTTGGGTACAATGCGAAAGTTACAAGTTAGTGACTCTGGATCTCACTTAATAAATAAAAGTGTGGCTAAAATCAACTACATTGTGACCTAAATGGAATTCATGAAAGAGGAGACTCACTGTATGACTTATTTCAGTAATTTGCAAGCACAATCTTTTCACAATCTACACGTTAATTTAAACAATCACTACGCGAATGGCCGGCCGTTATAGTCTGGGCTGATGTGTAGGCGTACCCTGCCTGATAACATTGTTTTCCGTGATCCCGTTTACAAATCATGAAAACCATTGAAAACCCGGAATGAGAATGTTTCCATGATCAAAGGAGGAAGATACCGAGATGTCCACACAAGAGCTGTATTGCAAGGTAAGATTTTGGTGGTGAATTTCGGTGGGAATTTGACCAGGTTGACCCAATGGGAATCGCACCCATGTATCCTCTCCATGCAGCATCATGCGATGGGTGAACAGGTGTTCACAGGCATTACAGAGATTGAGAGTTCTTTTACTCCACTTCCTTCCTCATGATCGGTGTACCGTGGACATTTTGAAGCTGTCGAGTATTACAGTAAATGTAATAAAAGACTTCCCCGCTACCTGAGATTGGCTGTGTGAAAAAACCTCTGGGGCTGTATTTTTGATAGTTTCACATCTGGTCAGCCATGTCAGCTGGTCATAATTTGAAATGTTGATTTTGTCCAGACCGGGTAGATGTTACATATCCATACATGTAGACGTACATCATCCATTTCACTGAGTGTGTATCTGTAGATTATGTTTTTCATGTTACTTAACCACCTCTCACTTTTTTATTAGGATAGTCTTTCAACATTTCATGGCAAAATTTACAGATCTCATGCGTTGAGGTAAAAAAATTACAGTTTGTTTGAAATCTAAGCAATGTCTGGGCTGTACAGTTTACTGATTTAGGGGTTCCTCTTCCGGATTTAGTGCACCATTTCCAAAGACTGCATTTTAAACTTAGGAAGTTACATTTAAAGACACTTTAGTCTTCTCATATGATTTTTATGACCATTGCTTTCAAGGTGATTTAGTCCTACCTATTTAAAAATATGAGTTTGAAGTTTATCAATTCAATAATACACATGTAAGGCCAACTTTCTGGTGAAAGTCTGTAAGAAAGGTTGACTTTTGAAATTAGGAAACTCTACACTTGTGTTGAGACTTAAAAATGGTGGAAAGGTCTTTTTTGCCCCCTATATCCTTCGCTGAAGACAAATTCACTTCGTAAAGTATTGGAATATACATATTTTTTAATTTTGATCTGCATGTATAGAGGGGCATACCCAACATGGCACAGTGTAATATATTCGAAAACACAAGTTTTTGCTTCATTCATTTATGAAAGTAGTGGCCTAGAATATTTGAACAATATTCACCTGGTGTTATTTAACCCTAACCCCCAAGTGTGTATGTAAAATCGTTTTGAAATTGGAGGATTTGGGACTGTTAGGGTTTGAAAAAACTTTCCCATCAGACTGTAGGCTACATGTAAGCATTTGCATAGAAGTAAATACTGAATAAAGCCTTTTATTTACTTTGCTCAGTTTGCAATTCTTACATAAAATCTAGTCCAAGGACACGGCACTGTTAGGCCAACAGTGTAAGTCCATACATGTACATTGTACATGTACATGTACGTACATGTAGGGTACATACTTTTATACGTAGAGCTAATTTGTGGGGGCATCAGTTGGTAAAATGATTAGATATGGACATCAATTGGGCAACACAGTTTGTAAAACCTGTTTTTATTTGAACAGTTTACATGTCGGCCATGTTGACAGTCGAGTTCCAGAGTTCAACTTATGTCATGAAAAATTCTTCTGTTGCTTGAAAGATGTGCTAGTACAGTGACGAGCTGCTTTGTTCAAATGGAAGGTGCGGCTTCCTGCATAAAAGAGTCCTTCAGTTCTAATAGAGTGCATTGTTGGAAGCAATGTCAAAAGTTCAACATTTTGAATGTCAGGAAGATATTCATGATTTCATACCAGTATCAATACGGCTGTGTTTAGCCGTTTGAGTCATGCTAAAACTTTAACAGAACTTTTCTGTAGGAAATTGGTTTGAAAGTGAAAAGTACAGGTACATGTACATGTATGTACATGTAGCTACTCATTCAGTTCAACATTTTGAACAGGCATGACCAAGAATTTAGAAATGACATCTTTAAAGTTACCGGTACATGTGCATGTACATGAAGGTGTATTTGTTAAACAGGTGTATCTGAATAGTGATACCTGAAACAGGTGCATTACTTTACAGTTTGCAGGATTCATGGCTGAGCGACTGCATTTCCTGAGGGCAGGCATGCAAATTTTCCCCGGATCTTCTGATTTCCTCATTTTTCACTTCACACTCATGCCATTAAAAATTGAAAAATGTACAAAGTCTTGAAAAAGATTGGAATTTCCTTGTTTTTCTCAAAGTCCTAGTTACATGTGCAATAAACATTGAGGGTGTCAGACAGTACAATACCAAGAACCACAGTGTTAGAATTTCTTCACTTACATGTTGCTGAGAGGGCAAGGCCTATTGTTAAACTTTGGCAAGTTACCTGTGTTTGCTATTTTCATTTTACAAAATCATTGTAAATTGTGTTCTGTCAGAGCTATCTATATATGGAGGTTTTTGACAGTGTAACTGTAAATCAGGGTTACACTGTTCAGTGTAAACAGGCAAATGTGTATTGTGACAGATGGTCTGACAACTGTTGGTGGTTACAAATTGTGGCTTTATCCCTGTCACTGACTTCTCTTGATGTTTCCCCTCTGGCTTTGGAGCTTGTAGCCAAGTGAAAAAAAAATCATGTTTTGCTATGAGCGTTGAAGTGTTTGCTATCAACCAGACCATGGCAGTTTTCCCTTTAGACTGAACATTTACAGGCCGACAAGTTCTTTCAGTGTCAGAGACGAAGCATGAGACAAAGATGAACCTATGATTTGGGATTGGGAATTTACCGGTAGTCATGAATGCACTTGTGTGGATTTACATGTATAGTGTGCATGATTTGAACATGGGCAATGTACATGTACATGATGTAAGTTGGGTGGATACGATGGCTTTCAGGTGGGCTCAACCTCTCTTGACGCCGTCAGCACTGGGAATGTACATGTCCCCTTTCCACATGTGGATCCCATGGAGAGTCATGACTTGCAAAAATAATTACTGGGGAACAGTAACGAAAACTTGGCCTGGGAAAAATGTCGACCGGTACTCCAAATGATAAGCTACTCAGAACAGATCTTTATGTGAGGAAATATGCATGATTTGAACATGAGCAATTTAAACTGTGTGGGCACTGTCACTAACGGCTTTCAGGTGGGCTCAACCTCTCTCTACGCCAGCACCACTGGGGAGTGAGCAGTACGTGTACACTTCACCACATGTGGATCCCATGGAGAATCATGACTTACAGGGATAATTACCGGGGAACATATAACTTGGCCTGGTCAAAGTAGTAACTCAAAATGATTAGCTGTGCAGAACAGAGCAAATATTTAATATTTTGTTGTAATTTTGTTTGTCCTGGTATTGGTTTGTACCCTCTTCGTTTGTAGGAAACAGTAATCTAATTATTTAAATGTACCAGTAAATGTCAGAAATCTATACAGTCTTTTTACATTACGTACATGTACATTGCACTTCCTGAGCAATTCATCAGAAGGATTAAAGTAGGATCAGAGTGTAGATAAGGGGTGGAAATACCAAACCAGCTGTCACATGTCCAGTTTCATATTTGGAAATTTTTAAGTAACCATCCTGTCATGGATCCATGCAGCAGCTTGACATAGAGCGTTTTCGAAACGAGTGGATTCGTCTTAGATTTTAGTTTTGCTGGTTCCAGCCATTTTGAAAGGGCATTCAAAACCACATGTTCAAGCTCTGACTAAAACCAGCGAAACGGAAGTCTAAGCTGAATCCACTTGTTTTGAAAACACTCATAAAAATAGAAAAGTGTATTTTTTCAACAGACATGAGGGATAATATTTTGGGTAGATTCTCTTATCAATGGCACACATGTACACATGCAGAAGAAAAGGTAATTCCCATTTTTTCTTTCCTTTGTAAATTTCAAAATATCCCCCTGACAGGTGGTTGGAGTTTATGTGTGGTCCTCTGAAAAGCTCACCCTATGGTAAATGAAAAATATATTTAGTCAGTACCGGGTATTTGCTGAAATTTTTTGAGTTGAAATTTTCTGTGTAAATCCAGGAGATGACTTTAAGAGAAAAAAAATCTGTTTATGTTTGATCTGTTGTCACATTTCACAAAGGCAATTGTGCGATTTCAGGATCATTGAACCAGTACACTTCAGCCTTTGAGTCAGAATCCATGTACGTGTAGGTGTAGCCAAAGAATTGAAATTTTCACTTTAACAACACTTGGGCTGTACCATCCACCGCTATGTAATTACATTGGGTGATTGGGAAGGTGTTACATTTTCACCATACCAGTCATAACAAGTCAAGCTGGTCTGCCTCATAAATTAATTACAACAGAATTGATCAGGAAGGTCGGATAGAGGCTGTGCTTTATGTCTTGGGAATCTGGAAGGTTTTCTCATTATTTCTTAGCTTTCCAACTTTAGTGACAGTTAAATACATGTATACTGGTAAATCAACGGCATGTACAGTGCAACAAAACGAGGGCTCTGTTTGAGGTGGGTAAATTTGGAGTAAAAAGAAAGATTTTACCCAAACCAATACACTGTACCAGTACATGTACATGTTCATTAGCAGTGCCCTCCTATTGTGTCCGCCATGTACCGGTACATGTACATGTATACAAGTACATGTACATGTACCTCAAATACGTTGTATATACATGTACATGTAGACTCTCATGGACTGGTACATTAAATACAGAATTCATTCCACATATTCAAATCTAATGTACAGTAAACTGCAAGTGGTTATTGCTTCACACCAGAAATATTAAAAAAGGAGAATGAAAAATATTGTTGAAATGACAAGTTTGGTAGTGGCAAGTGACCACATGTACATGTGTATTGTACTACCGGTAGATGTCCTTGTAAATTTATGCAATGCGAAATATGGGTCCTTTTTCAGGGAATGGGCTGTTTTGCAGTGTATTTAAATAGCGATATTTGATAATGGACTATAAATTATCCAGGTACTGTACCTGTACTCAAGATAAAGTTGTACATGTACTTGGCGCATACAGGGCTTGTACACTTACTAAAATATTCATCTCAACTCTTTCAGGATGACTCATAGGAATAAAGTGCCCAGCAGTACTTTGTACACAGACCACAAAACACCATTGTTGAGTGTGCAAAACCTTCAAGACTGCATCTTTGACCTTAAGTGATGAGGAGAAAGGTCAAAGTTCTGTTTATCTTCTGCAGATCTATATGGCATAATTAAATTGATAGGAGTAAACAGTGATCATGTAATAGACATGTACAACATTATAATGTACATGCACTGCACATGGTACAGTACAGTAAGTACATGTGAGTACATGTACATGTACATGCACCTGTACATGTACATGTTTATTTCCCACATCCCACCCACCAAGTACAAGTACTGTTTGCGTATTATTCATTTGATGCTTTCCCATTGATGAAGTGTTGTACACAAAGCTTTCCTGGTTTATAATTTGAATATTGAAAAAATATTGTTGAAATCATTTTCCACAAGCCTTTAATGACAACTTTATTCATATAAGAAAATGCAATTTTTTAAACAAAATGGAATTTATCTTTCAGAAATGAAATGCCATACTGCACATGGCTACATTTACTGCTTTGTCCCATGGTACATGTACAAGTGTATCAAGTGAGCGTCATTCCAATATGAAAACCATCTTATCTAGCATGTGATGACCTTAGGCATGGATGAGATTTTCCATGATATCAAGCACATGTACCGAATGATAAATTCATGTGCATGTATCTATTGGGATTTTTTCCCTTCATACTAATGCTATACATGTACATCAGGTCAGTGCTTCACCTTACACTATTCCTGCATGTGAGGGAGATGTTTGTACTAAACCGGGTACATGTACATGTAGGGTATGTCAGAAAGCCATTATTTCTGTCTGTAGCACCTGCGACTGCAAGCTTGTCAAGTCATACACTACACTGTGAAAACGATACACCTTTGTGACTTGTTCTGGCTCAAAGCCCCCAGGGATGGGGACACATGCACATGTAGATCTGCAGCAATCAGCAGCAGCAGTGGAAGCTTTTTTCCAGTGTAAGAGAAATGGGAGATGCAATCGGAAATAAGTGGTGGGCATTTGGAAAGATCAATAACCTGCGTGGATGGCTTGACGTGCTCAAGTACTGCAGATGCTTACAGCTAGGGAAGCAGAAATTAGCATACATGTACAGCATTGTTTTGTGAGTGACTGTCACTGTAAGATGCTTTTTTTCGCGAACAAAAAACCTTCTGACATCAGAATTTGGTTTTCCTGCTGTTGTTTAACTGCCAAATGTGCCATTCTGCTTCTCCTTTTCAGTGCACTAAATGCCAGATACCAGTGCATTGTACATGTACATTAAACAGGTTTGTACACGTGTGCACTAACTCAATCATGGACATCCCTTTCAGTGATTTTCATCACAAACACAAGCCCTGGACAAAAATCACTGTAGGGCTGTTTTGGGAAATTTTGTGAATCAATCAATCAACCAACTGATAGACAATTTACAAATGTGCAGAGTTGTCCTAATGTCAACTTTCCCCAAAAAGTCCATTCACCATTTTTGTAGGATGATGGTGCATTAGTGGGAACTTGGGAGGAAAGAACTTTGAGTTCTCAAATTCTTGTACTGTATACGCGTAGAAAATGTGCAATGAATCGCAGCTGTGTTCCTACATGTACCGGGAACTGAAAGTGGGTAATACTCACATGAGGATGACTAAGCATCAAAACTTAAGGTGTTTGGGATTTCTAAGCTTATTGTTAGAAAATCCAATGATAATTTAATCTTCAGTGCACACATTGGATGTGGACATTGTTGAGTTCCTACAATGTACATGTATGTAAGTACTTACATTGTACCAGTACATAAAGTCCTTCCTCCATATATGTATGTACATGTATGTAACTTACACTGTTTGATTTGGAGTTTGTCCCTGCCTTAAATTTAATTACACTTGCAGTGTGAGTGCCTTGTGGAAGTGAATTCATGCTTCATTACCAGTACATACCGGTATGTGTACATGTACATGTACATGTACATGAACATACATTGTACATGTATGTAACTCATTCTGGACAGCATTTATTAGAATGGTTCTTGGTCATGTACATACATGTGACGACTGACGATACACATGTATACATGTACCGATACATTAAGCCTGCTGGTCCATGCATTCACATGACATATACATGTATGTAGTCATGGAGACCTTTCTCCGTGGTCATGGTGGTGCAGTGTAACAAACTACAGATGTATTGAGGTCTCCAAGGTTAATTTTCGGTTGATGGGGCTTTTATAATCAGATGTCTGATTCACACTGTGACAATGTATTCAACCAACATGTGCATTGAATGAAAGTGGCATCAGCGAAAAGACAAGTGCAGATTTGTATGCCAGTGATAAAGAGCTACTCGTACATGTGTCCACCTTGAGCAGAAGCACCCGCTCATTGGTTGAAAAGAGCCATATTGGTGGGGAGTGTTTATTTGTTGGTTCATGTACATGTACTGGGTACCGGTACAGTAGCAGTGTGACTACAATGCTTGCATTTTGTTTGGAACCAGCTGCATGTACATGTACACGTACATGTCTACATGTACCATGTGCATTTTTCACCAAAGGAGCTTCCGTTGCCAGGTAAATTGCACCCACTCTTGGTCCAGTTCTGGCCCTTAGCGCAGGTGTCTGAAATTACTTGGTTTAAATTGTAAAGAGTGTTAGGACATGTTGTTCACCATAAATCAGCTTTGTGTCCATCAGGTAAAATGAATTAATAAATTGGTTGATACATGTAGCATGCTCTTCCCACTTGAGCCAAACACCCATACCTTGAAGCATAGAGCAACATTGTCAGTAGCCTGTGAACTTGTAATTTTCTCAACAAATTCCCATTAAAATTTTTGTGCACATGTTGAGGTGGCTCAACACTAGCCATTGCTTTATCAACTGGGTAAGACTACATGTAGCCATTGCTTTATCAACTGGGTAA
>NW_019091369.1:1537891-1567285 GCF_001949145.1 Acanthaster planci | reverse complement strand
ATGGTGCCTACATGTACATGTATGGTAGCAAAAAGGCCCAGGGGTTTTAAGAACATACCCCATAATCACACCAATATGAACAAACCCAACTACACATCTCCAACTTCAAACAACTTTTGGATTGAAAACTCAAGCCCTCACAACCTGTACTTTGCATCTACATTGTAAATGTATATACCGAACCAGTGTGTAAGGCTTGGCGTTGATGTAGTGCCATTTAAATTCTGATGGAGATTACTTGTCAAAACATTTCTGTAGGTTAAACCTCTCCAATATGGTTATTGATCTCACCGTACATGTGTGTATTTCAATATACCCGGGACAGTATGTACATGTACATACATTACCAGGTACATGTACTATAGTTTTATACATTGTACGTGTGTCCATTGAATGACATGAACTTTCATTGTGCAAATACAATAACATCTGAGATACAGACCTGTCCAGCTTGTTCTGCATATTGTGATGTGACAGAGGGCGCTAGACACTAGGCGTGGTGCAAAGTTATAGATGGTGCTCTGCCCAGTAACAGAGGCAGATGTTAGACGCGCATACATGTAGCTGTGTGTTAAACGAGCGCGGCGCATAGGCTCCGCCTTGTGCGTAGTGCGATAGGGCAGCGGAAGTCACTGCTTGGTCACTTGAGCGCATGCGCGGGCGTGGTCACAGCAACACAAAGGCTATAAAAGGCACGCACAGGCAAGGTTGAGTTGTCCTGAGTTGAGGGCTGATCCTGAGGTAAGGGTCAAGAGTCCTGTGCAAGGGTTTAGTCACCTAGCCTAATGTGACTGTGCCTAAGTCCCGAGTGGTGCGTGTGACGTTGAGGGGCTCGGTACATGTAGGTTGAGGGGCTAATTGGTGGTGCGATATAGTTCCTGATAGGAGCTTGCTGTCGATATAAGGGTGGATTGCTACCGGTATCTCGTGACGTGAGCTGCATGTAGTGCAGCCTTGACAATAAGCCCCGTAGACTTGCTAAAGTCCCTGATTCGGCACTGGATGCCCACAAATAATTAGTTGTGGTGTTCGATGCTCTGGGCGAAGTCCAGTCACGTTTAAGCACACCGTCTCGCGTCAATAGCGCCTTCTACTGGTGTATTGGTTGAGTGTAATTGAAGGAGGGTTGATGAATAAACCAGCCACTTTGTTATATATGTAAGTCAGGTGTCCAGGCGAAGTCTATTTCCAGTCAGGTCTGTCTAGGTTACGTCATTAAGTTACGGCCAATCAGATTAAGCGTCATCTCAACGAAGACCTGAGATCATTGACCTTTCTTGGGGGATGGTATACTTCGGTCCCAACGGACCCGCTCAGGGACTCTCCGGTACGTGCTGTCCGACGCGCCGCGCCTCGAGGAGGAGGGCGCCCTCGCCTTCGTCGGAGGAGCGCGGCGCTACAATATCATACGTGAATGGTACATGGTACGGTATGCACTTCATGTTTCAAAAATTAACTAGGGTCATCAAGGAAATCTGGAGGATTCAAGAGTGTTGTGTGTCATTTCAATTACCGAGTTCCCTACCGGTAGGTTCCTTGATACGTATCTGCAAAGCATACACAGTATGGAACGTATGTACTGTAGCAAGCTCAGTTGAGCCCCCATCGTGCTTATTACTCATCATGTTAGATTGATTCTGGAGGAGAAGCTTGGCTTTCTGAGCGCCCCTCTTTCCTCCCTTCCTGTCTACAGGTGAAGATAAGACTCGGGGGCTTGACGTCTGAGGAAGTTGGCAGACTTAATCGCTTTACGAGTACATGCATGTATATAAGGTGCCAACTCATGAATCCGTATTTCCAAGTTGTGATATGTAGCGCAGCCGACACATGTTGCATTGTACATGTGCAATGTACGTGTACATGTTCACCTACTGGACATGTATGCACTGAGTTCTCCTCGTGATCTGTTTCATGGGTTGCTTCAACTGGTTGTCAAAATATACTTTCAGCTTCAGCTTTGAGTCTGACTGATAGACATCAGAGCTGTTATGGCTTATCCAGTCTAATGGCAATCCAGAAGATTTCTGGCAGGAAATGGCCAACTTTGTGAATAGGGACTTGGAGAAGCTGAAATACTTTGAGTACTTTGTTTGCTACTTTCCTGGTGGGGTAAGTTGCCACATATGGGATATATGGGTAAATTTGTCTTTGGCCGTGAGGTTTGGGATGATGATTTGGGCAAGACAACGTTGAATGGTGGATCAGGGTATTTTGGCTTTTGCTGCTTTTTTTGCACATTAGCAAGGCATGATGGGTAATAGAAGGCTGGATTCTGATCATGCAAATGTTGCCAAAGTTCCTAACTTCTTGGAGCACGTCTACAGTGATAAATCGTTTGCTAACATTGGCTGGTTAGCCTCTTCGATAAGCATGGAGAAAAAATCATACTCGTACAGGTCATACTCCTGTGTAAATGACGGAGTTTGAAATTTGTGTGAAAAGTTTACTTACAGGAAAGAAATAGGACAATAATATGTGGATTCACACCGGTCTGTTTATGGCAGGTACACGTTGCATCAAGGTCTGTTTTGAGAAGTTTGTTTCTAACACAATATTCCAAAGGTGAGCAGTGAAACACCAAACCGGTGATACTACCGTACGGTACATGGATCAAACTTGTTGGCGCATCCTGTTTGAAAGATTAACAAATTTGGGTGGTCTCTCGGTGAAATTATTCAAAAGCTACATGTGTGAATTTTTATGTACAATGTACATGTATACTAGTACCATATTTGTAGAACATTTCAGGCATTAAAAGGTGACTTGGACCCAATATAATGCTACAGTACCGACATACATACATACATTTAAAAACAAAGGCTTCGCTACCAGTAATTCTAAATTCGAAGCAAAACAACATGTCCTAATGCTATAAATACATGTTCATGTACATGTATGGACATGGTATGTGGGTATGTTCATAACATTCTGTGTGAATGTCTCGTGAAAAAAAACAGAACTTCATGGGGGCCCGTACATGTATGTACATGGATGTGTATACATGTACCGGTGTAACCCCTGATCTCTGACCACGAGGAGGTCCATCTCACGTAGATGTACTGTAGCTCGAGATGAGTTTCATCATTTTGGTATGTCCATTTTTGTATTGGTGTACAAATACATGTACCAGATGAGGAGAGGTACTGGTACAGTGTACATATATGTACAGTACATGTACCTTAATTGAATAACTTGCCCAAAGAATAAATATAGAAACCACAATTCAAAGTGGGTTCAAACCCACTTATCTGTACACACTGTGTATGTACACCGGTGCGAGTACATTTACATGTATAGTATTGGTGCATGTCTGAAGCTACAATGTACACTGTATGTAAATTGCAATGGCACTCTACATGTACACTGTACATACATGAACAGTACATGTAGGCGCGTGTACGTATACATGTGCATTCCTACACCTCAGCTGTGCTTGCAAACTTGGGGTTTTGGCAGCTTGGCCAATCTGGCTTTTTTTGGAAAGCATTGAGTCAGGCTCCATTACATTGAGGGTTAACGAGGCAAAGTATGGGCAGAGGATTACAGCTCCATACCCTCCCCCTTCCTCAGCCAAAGACTTCCATGCACACGTGTAAGGCATACATGTACATGCAGGCCTGAGTCATAAATCCAGTAGTTGGATTATAAGTATCAAACTGTTATCCTTAGACTATAGGGAAAACAATAATGTACAATATGCATGCAAGAAAGAACTCCTCATAAGAACTGCCTGTAAGGTACAGTGTATGTACATCTACTTGTACCGGTACTTGTACATTTTTGGTCGACGCACATGTTAAGATTTTTTGGATTTGCATTAAAAACGTGAAACAATTGAAAAAGTAACAATTTATGATTAACTTGCACTATGCAGATATACATCCATGTACATGTTCATGTATATACATGTACAGTACAAATTACTACATGTACATGTACATAGCGGTACTAGTAGAGACTGCATGCTAAAGAACTTACTGAGTCAGTGGGAAAATCGTTTAACTAGTGTCTAGAAATAAGCCTTACATATAGAAATCTCGTCTTAAGGTTTCAATTTTACAGAAGAGAGCAGAGCAAGGACTCAATGCAGCAGTGGCATACTAAATGTTGTTGTCAAGACTCAAGTACATGTTCAAAACGAGTACTCAGGTCCTCTTCCATATGTTGAACTGGTTGAGAGGGATCAAAGCTGTTGTTATGGATGTTGGCTGGTAAACGCTCAAAGATGTACAATGTACATGGGGTATGCACGTGTAAGGTGGTTGAGAGGATCAAAGCTGTTTTTATGGATGTTGGCTGGTAAACGCCCAAAGATGTACAATGTACATGGGGTATGCACATGTGTTTTACAAAGCCAGGAATGTCTGAAGTTTACATAATACTGGTACCTTTGTGCTTTTACCTTGCAAGGTCCATTGCTCTCCAGCTTTGCTCCCCGATTTGACTATGAACTTGAAGTGTTCTAGTCAACTGCAACACTGATGGCAAACTTATTCTTTGAAATAAATACATACATCTGTTACTCAGATGACAGAAAAGATTCTCAAAGTTGACGGAAGATACTGGTAGGCTTTTAAAAAAAAATTGAGCTGTATTTAGGCATAGAACTCATATTTAGATTACTTTAAAACAGATTCTTTGAATAATTGTAACTTACATAAGTATGGTAGTATATACTGGTACCGGTACTCATGTACACGAATACATGTACACATATACAGAGTGTATGGTACAGATGTGCTGGTACTCTGTACCAGCACTTGCAAATCATACACATGAATTTAGAAGGTGAACGGTGCTGGAATCCTCAGTGAGTGCAATGTACATGTACATACAGTGTACATACCGCATGAACAATGTACACACCCTCTATACTGTACATACCTGTATACTGGTACCAATTTTGCACGTACTGTTTATGACTTTTGTAGTGGTACAAGGCCTGCAAATGTGATCAGCTGTAAGAACGCTGCTGTTGGATTCATTTAACACTGCAGTCACATCAGTGGCTGGGTCTATCTGTTGGGCTCAAGCAAGGGTCAAGAAATATGAGAATATCCATTTTGTGACAGGTGTATGTACATGTAGGTGTGTGCAAGCAGGTCTACATGTAGCTTGACAAACATGACTGTCTGGGGACGTACATGTAGCATTGGCAAATGTCCAACATATTGCCCAGGAAGCTAGTACATGGTACATGTAAGCCACATTATGCACAGTGGTACAAAAATTTATGTTCCTGAAGCTGCCCTCGGTGACACAGCAGGGTTCCCATTCCAAGTGGTGTCCTTTTTAAAAATAATTGCTGAAAGTTAGTTTGTCAGCACAGGTTTGTGTGCAAGTGAATTTCTTCTCATTTGCATTACATGTATAAGGCTACATTTTCACCTGACATCAAATTTTCATGAAATTAATTGTATGTGCCCTTGAATTGAACTTGAAATACATGTATAATTAATGTGTATGTACAGCAATGGGTATTTTTTCTTCTGAGCATCTTATTGTAATTACATACCTCTGTTCAAAGCTAAACATCCATAGATGCCTGTCACATGATACCTGAAGAATTAACTTGAGATTACACATCAGTTGAAAAATGCGCATTTCAAAAATGTACTGGTCCCATGCATGGAAGGCTGAGGCCAAAGCTTACTTGCACTTACGGTATGTAAATATTTGCTAGGCATTCTGTATAATGTAGGTTTACTGGTTCAGTGCCAAGTGGGCCATACAATGTATGCAATGTGCAGCCTACACCCTGCTCGCTTGTACACAGTACATGTACATCTACTGTACGTAAAAAAATTTACTAAAGTTTTCAAGTGGCATGCTGGCTTTTAAACCGTAGTATTTAGGGTACTCCGGAACATTATTAGCTTACCTGTGAAGCCATGACATTTACGATCGGCGTCGAGAGTCCAACTCCTACTGTCACCATGTACATACATGTACATGTATATAGCATCACTTGGCGGCATTTCATTTTTAGCAAATAGATTTTACATGCACAGTGCACACAAGTTCAGCATGTAGGCAAGAAATTTTCTTTTTTTGCTGGTACCATTTGGAGTTCATAACCACCAAATTTATGTATAGTCTTGTCACTGTGTACGGTATGTAATTGCCTGGCGGGCCTACACTACTTCTACTACTACTTTTCCAGTGCATGCTCGCTTTAAAACCATTCAGACAGAACTGGCTGAGTTACATGTATTTAATTTCAGAACAGTTGAAACAAACTGGAACCATACATGTACTGTATTCTTCCCTGGGATGTGTGTCCACTGTTGGGCCTCCTGGTGTGTTGATTTTAATTGTCAGGGAACAGTTATTCTCCGGGAGTATAAGCTGCTTAATGACAGGCCTGATCCTGGCTGGTTGGAATAGTCTACAATGTATGTACATGTATTTGAAGTTAACAGCGATCAAAGTCAGTACCTGATGATTAGGCCATGACAAAAAGGTCATGCCAGTCAGCCTGGTGTGATTATGATTGGCGTGGGCTGGTATCCCAGGCTTGATTTTCATCAGAGTGGCTTCTGTCTTCACCAGGAGTACCCTACATAAAGTGATTCCCGCCTGCAACA
Organism: Acanthaster planci; assembly: GCF_001949145.1. The sequence continues at coordinate 1,560,698 of NW_019091369.1, read as the reverse complement.
ATAGGGATCACTCACATGTTGATTCACTGGCGTTCAGTTGGGAGTGGCGTCAGTGGGCCTTACAGCAAGACTGGCTTAATTAATGTTGTGGATGGATTGTCAGCAGTGCCATCTTGAGTGGATACTCCAGTCTTCATGTGTGGACATTTTGAGAAATCATCAGTTGACAGTCAAAATTCTGCATCTTGTATCTTTGGTTGGGAAAAAAATCAAATGGAATTTACCAGTTCATCCATTTCTGAGGAAACATGCACATAAATTGTACAGTACCTGTACTTAGTACGTGTTCCATTTGTACATGAATGATTAGACAGAAAATGCACCCTTCTGGATATCAACAAAGGTTTTTCCATCTGCATTCTCTTGATAACATGTTGTCTGCAAAGATCTTGGCAGTCTGGGCACTGATTTGGAAAGAAATCTGATTGTGTTCATAGTTAGGTACCGGTACCTGCAGTTGGGCTTGAAGCTGAAGGCTTCTTTGAATAATTTTCTTTTATGCTCAGTGCAAGCAAGAATGCCATAGGCTCGGTGAGGTATACGTATATAAATGCAACTTCCATCAGACTTGCTTGTTAGGAATATAGTACACACAACTGAATGGGGTACGTGCTGGATTTACCGGTTCATGTAAAATTGAATGACCTCAAACACTTGTTGTTAGCCATAATTCCTGCATCAACCTTCTCGCAACAACATAAGTAAGCTGGTTGTGCTGCCGATACAACAAGAAGATATTATCGCAGTGACATTTTCAGTGATGTAACCTCTGCTGTCAGAAGTGTCTGTGGTTTAGGAATAATAGACACTGCATGTTGAAGTACAAGGCTGGAGTAAATTGTGAGCAGCTAAGAAACTTCAGTTCAGCAGCAGCAACGTGTAAATTCTCTGAACCTAATAGAATACCTGTTGTGTGGAAATACGTGGTCTTTGCCAGAAGTCTTCTCGAGGACTTCTTTCCGAGTTTTTTGGACTGTCAACCCATCTTGAAAGCCAAGAAGAACCACCATCGAAGCGTCTGTGCACTGAGGGGAGGGGACAACACTGTACTGGGATGATATTTATTCCAGACTGGAAGTGAATTAAATATAGAGTACCGGTAGCTTACAAAGGGAAAGCACAAGTGGAAATTTTCTGCCAACTTTGACCTCAGCTTCCACATGTTTTCTCAATTCAGCTCTGTCATGAGTCTCATATTTCACCTGTGGATCCAGTTTCCTGGAGCCTCACATGATTCCCAATAACTAGAAATCATTCAACCACCGGAACTTGGTAGATCTCTCTCATCTGTACAACGGGAGAAAGGATCCTTGGTGACAGATCAGCTTGGAGTGTTATTTTTTCCAGTCTGACCAGCATTTTGAATCATTGATTGTGGAATAATAGTTTTGTACGAAAATGTCTCTGGACTGGGCTGGCAGATCTGTCAACTACACCGTTGTTGATACAGTGGTGTACTGCAAAGTGAGTACCACTATCAATTTGTCCTATTCCCATATCCCTTAACCCTAACCCCCTCAGGGCGTACATTTATGTAAATCATATCAAAATTGAGGACTATTACAGATAATTAGGCCTATTGGTACAGGTGTACTGTACGTGTACATTAAATTTAGACAATTTACTTTTGTAATCGGAACCCAAAAGATTGACCATGAAACTCAAACAAATAAAAAGGGAAATTTCATCCTACTGTTCATGTTGCTTTGTAAACTTCCAACATCATCTGTGTTTACCTCTATAACCAATCTGAATCTTCTGAATTGACATTTTCTGTACTATTTTGAAGAACTCTGTTGTGTCGAGCCATCGGCCATTGTTGCTACATGCAAATGAACAATAGAAATGAGGAACAGTTCAAACCCTAACCCCTAGGGTGAATGTAAAATCATATTGACATTGGAGGACTGAGGAGTGTTAGGGAGAAATTTATATCATGTTAATGAACTACAGTACACACATGCATGCATTCCTCGAGAGGTTTGTATTGAGATTTTTAAAATACTTTTTCTGTATGGTCTTTATTCATTAATTTTCCCAATTTGACATTAATTATTCCATACTTACACTACAGTAATACACGTACATGTACCAGTAGGCCTAATGTGGGTGTGAGTTTGTATACACATGCAAATCGTGGACCTGTAATACGGGACAATAGGGAGCACGTTTGCCGAAGAGTCCACGGTTGGAAAACGTGTACAAAACATATGGGAGGTCTTCCGAAAAAGTTAGAGTACATGTATGAACAAAAGAGGAACAGTAGGGAGTCCATGATTGAAGGCGTTTACACACTTGTATGGGTGTGCGGGGTGTGAAGACACAGTGTACATGTACAACATGTTCCTGCACATCGTGTACTGTAGCACATACATGTACAGTATGTGTACACCCACATGTATGCACAACGAGAATGTGTAAACTGGATGTACACTGTACGTGTACACCTGTACATGTATGTACTAGTACATGCATACTGGTATACATATGTACATGTACCAAATCGTGCCTACCATATGGTTTAGTTGCAATGTATTTGGTGATCAAGATGCTCAGTAGTGAGCAGAAGAGGACGATTAATCATAATTTTACTTTCATCCTTTGATTCAGTTAGTAATTATTGGTATTATGTAACAGGTGGAAATGCTACTGCAGTAGTGGTACTGCACAACAAACAAGTGCATTCATGGAACATCTATGAGCCATTTGAATACTGGACCTGTAATGGTAACCTTGTTACTGGTTATGTGCGTAGCCTCCATTAAGGCCTACCAATCAAATTGTCGGACCACATGACTTTTAACTATACTGTATATTACTGTTCATGATGGTGAAATACCGGTACATGTAGAAACTACATGTATATTGTTTCTGCAGGTGTAGGACCTACATGTACTTGAAATATAATTATACCCAGCCAGAAATGATACCGAAGAAGACAGAACCTGTGTGTGTAGCAGTGCTACATGCTACACAGACTGTTTAGTCAGGTGATATGCAATAGGATATAGGCACAGCCGATCGGATGGTCTAAGAACCAAACCTTCAAGTGCACACTAATGCTACACAGTGCTACACGAAAAAATGAAAAAGGAAGGGGCCAGGGCGTGTAGCAAAAAAGTGCTACACCATAGACTTGTACACGAACCCGGTGCTACACAGTGCTACATGGGAAAATGAAAGGGAGGGCGGCCGTGGCGTGTAGCAAAAAGTGCTACACCATAGACTTGTGCACAAACCCGGTGCTACACAGTGCTACACGTGAGTCAGACATGTCAGAGGAAAACGTGCTACGTAAAGTTTCGCGGGTGTTCTGTTTTGTTCTACGCAAATGCGGATATGTGATGCTTTCGCAGCGTACCTGTGAACTTCTGCTCATTAATGCACATGCTCAGTTCTGCAGCGGTGTAGCGATGCTACAAGGAAGACCATGTGGATTCGGCTGTCTCATTTCTGGCTGCATATGAATGTAATCCTAATCCCACAGTACATTGTACATTTATGTACGGTACATGTACATGTATAGAGTTGCATAGGCCTACTGTGAAGATTTAGAGTGTACCGGTACTGTACAGGTGTACATAGTGTACATACATGTACATGTAGTACGTTAAGGGAATTGTAGGGCTGAAGAACTGAAGAGGGGAGCTTAATATGCTGAGAATGTCGACAGTCGCACATACTTGTACATGTACATTCATTGCCAGATGATGTTTGTTCAAACTTTGTTGCAAGTACATGTACCGGTATGTACAATTGGTTTGTCATTTGAAGTAAATGAAAAGGTCAGATTGAAACTTTAAATTGAATATAAATGGACTGTACTATTGTACACGCACATTGTAACTAACAACAGATAAAATGTATCGTTTTAACTCTAGTAGATTGGATAGTTGCATACCAACTGCATATGTACATATTTGTATTGACATATTTAAAAATGTGCACATGAACAAAATGCAAGTCAAGTTGAAGATAAAAATTAGATTAGCATTTTGGGTGTGTTAACCCTATCCCCCCTAGGGCGTATGTAAAATTGTATTGAAATTGGAGGATTTGGGAGTGTTAAGGTTAATGTGTACTTGATACCGGTTCATGTACGGGTATTGTAAGTGCGGTGCACAGTATTCTGAGTTTTCTGACAGGGGATCACTGATCTGTAGATCACCTTCTGACACCTTCTAAATAGAGTGAGTGTCCTCCTTTAGGTACCTATCATTTTAAACAGGAAACACTGAATTATTTTAGGAGATCCTTTGGACAACTGACATTCCAAATCGGGCCAAGTATTGACGGGATGATCCTGTGATGTACCATTTCCTTTCCATGAGCCCTTTAGCGTGAATCACGGAGTCAGGATTTTCTGGTAAAGTTCATTCACACCACCTGTGCTTCAGCCAAATTTGGGATTCAGTTTGCGAAATGCTGTGACCTTTTTAAATGTAGGGTTTGGGGTTATATTGGTTGAAAAAATGTTAACCCCTAAGTTTGTAGAAAATAGCAAATGTGCATGATATTTCAAGGCATTTTTTTCAGTGTTCCGAAGCAGTTACATGTACAGGTAGGCCTATGAGTGTTTAGTTGGACCACAGAATGGATGTGTTGGTGTAAAAGCACAACATTCACATGTTGCAAGAAAAAAGTTGCCCAAGCTTCATAAGCTTGAAGGATAGTGTTGTGAACGAAAGAGCCTTTAATCTGATCCTTGACTACCGGTATCTCAACCAACAAATGACCAAGGATCTTGTTTTGTGTCTCATGGTTTCTGAACTCGAAGTAAGTACCATCATCGGGTTTAATCTCACACCACATCTCGCATTGTGTAGTGAATCCCTCAGAACTCGGATGATAGCAATAGCTTAACGTGTAGTTCTGGCATTTTATATCCTTGCCTTGGTTGCCCCAGTGTAGGCCTTGGTGTCTTTGAAACACTCTAACAGACATTCAAAGAAACAATAGAGGTGCCCCAAACAATGGGAAATATTGGCTGTCCACCCTACATATATTGTATGCAGGTACATATAAACTATTCTAGCCTTGTCCTCAAGGTCACAAATCTGTATCTTTGTGCATGTACAAATGTATAACCATACACCCTCACCTTTGTACAGTATACACATGTACAGTGTTCATGTACATGTATGTCAGTATACATGTACATTGTACATGTACTGTACACACTGGTACATGTAACAGTAGGGTAAAAACTAGGTTGTATAGGGAGATTATTGGTTGCAGGGTGGGGTGATGTATGTGTACTGGGTATGGTGGTTTAATTGGACTTTTTAATTTTACAGGTAAATAGACTTTTGAGCTTATCTTTTAATCCCATTTTTAGGAACTACTGGCAACTGATGGATGATCCAAATTTGCATACAGTACATGTATAATTGATAAATATCGGTTGCCCTCTGCTAAAAAAAACTTAAGCTGAAAGTAAAGCGTTTCAGCAACCTACAGGTAGAAGAAGAAATGGCCTTTTCAAAAGTCTTTTTGTCCCATGCACTCCCCATGTGCTACATATATACGTACATGTACCTCTGCTGATAGTAATAAATTTGACTTGTAGATAAATTCTTAGCATGGTACCAATACATGTGCATCTATGTACCTGTACATTAGCTACCATAACGCGGCTACCATTTAAGGGGAAGAGGGAGGGAAGGGGATGCAGAATACCCCTGGATAGCATGCACTTAGTGGGCTAACAATTTCTGTCAGCTGTCAATCACCATGGCTGCCACCCAAGTGCTAAACAATTTGTAAACTTTAACTGTATGATCTTGAGCCGTTGGTGAAGAAAAACTTGTGCACTGTACCAAAAAGTACCTTTAGTGATTGTAAAACTTGTACCTGTACAGTGTACATGTAGCATGTAGCTTTGATTTATTGAATATATGAGCTTGACCTTGGTTAACATTTACAATGTACATCATGTTGATACCATTTTGATTTAAGTTTCTAAGTACCTTTCTGCCAGTATTTGTTTCAGGTTGGTGTTCCACTGCATGATCTGATAAAGTATGTTGATTTTGACCTGAACAATTCTCGCCCTCCTTTCTTACCCACAGGGTGCCCGGGTGTGGGTACGTGACCCCGACAGTGTTTGGCAAGGAGGGGAGTTGAAACAGGACTACAAAGATGGAGATAGAGTTGTCAATATTGAACTGGAGGATGGAAGTGTAAGACAGATATAGGAGGGCTACTCCTTCGTTTAACGTATCTCTCCGATTTACAAAAGTTCAGCCAAAAAAATTATTGTTGAGAATTTTCTTACATTGAAGAATTATGGGAAAAATGAAAACTGCTGCACTGAATCACTTCATATATTGAACTCTTATCATTGCTTCAGATTCCAATGATGCAGGTGAAATATTTAGCTGAAATGATGTTTAGAATTGTTTTTGGTTTGTTACTTTATACATGTACATCAAGGGAAATTAATCAGTTCTTGTCATTCTGTACCCGGAAGAAATTTTCCATGCTTGTGTTCCCTTTGAGCAGAATTATTAATACTTGCTGCCCATAGATATTCACTCCTTACATTATGTACCTGTATTGATGTTTGAATTTTTTCTCATTTTAATGTGAACTAAATAGGTAAGTGTATCTTTCTCTTGATCTTTAAAAAACATGCACTGATATTCATGTGAATGTATCCTTATTAATGTCTCTTTACATTCCTTTCCTATGAATAATTAATCAGGAGAAAACCCTTCAACTGAAGAACAAAACTGACCTTCCTCCTCTGAGGAATCCAGATATTCTGATTGGTGAAAATGACCTGACGTCTCTGAGTTATCTCCATGAGCCTGCAGTGCTCTTCAACCTCCACGAACGCTTCATTCAAAACAATGCCATTTACACTTACTGCGGTAAGTTCAAAAGGGCCAATTTTGAATATTCAAGTTGGCTGGACCTATGTAATATATGGATGAGCTTCGAGTGCACTATGTTGTCATGTAACATTCCTAGTCTTCATTAGATTTCTTAGCTCAGTTTCCTGAGTCCCAGTCTCTGCACCACATTTGTGAACATATAAGTCAATACCAGATATAATCACATGCATTGCAAGTGGCAAACGGCAACACCATGGTATGGAAACACGGTGTCGATTCTCTTCATTGACTCTTGGTGTTATGCACTGGATATTTCATAATAATAATAATATTTGTATTTATAAAGCGACTTTAACACGGATCAAAGCGCTCTACATCATTATTACCCCTGTTCACCTGGCCCATGAAACATTCCTAATATCATCTTAGCTCCCTGGGAGTATACAGCCAGTTTGAAGTTTCACATGCCACGATCAGCACAAGGAATTACCAAATACCCTTTTTCAATAACTTCAATATCGTAAGAATATAGATTATTAGTTCTCATACATGTACAACGGGGAAGTTGAAAATAAAAGATAAAAAATAAATCAAGCCTCAGCAACTCAACAATAATTTGTAAATACTTCAGACAGTCATAAAAGTTAAGTTTCTTCATGTATGGTTAGGGTCCAATACAAACTGTACATGTACCCGTATATCATATACATTGAGTGTGTATGTGCTCTCATAGATAGTTCTCATATCAGTTAGAGTGGTTTATTACCACCATGTTGTTTTCAGCTTTGAATTTTATTGCTTGGTCTGCTGTCATTGTCATGGAAACCATGTTGATACTCTGAAATTGATGAGTCAGCATCTGTCATTGTTTTTATTTTACCCAGGGTTTCAAAGTCTGAAGGGCATAAATACTGAATCTTTTATTGCAATTGTGGTCATGAATGCCTTATATTGGAAGCTGTTTTTATAAACTGAAAACGCAGTAAATCTAAAGGTAATTGTCAGAACTTGCTGGTCACAAGTAGGTGTATCTCCAATCTAAACACACTACGCCATTTCGCAAATCAATTGATATCAAGTTGTTCATCACTGTCCGCCAGAAAATTGCTTGAAATAATTTGTTCCTTAATCGAGCGTGTTTTTCTGTTTAGTTCTTACTTTTTGGTTTTCTTCTCCCTTGATGACATGTTTTATGCACATGACATTAAAGTTTACACTTTTTCAGAATTTGTCAAAAAAGAAGCAAGCAAACTTTGTCTATGCCAGGAAGTTTTTGTAGCTGTTAGATAACTAAACATACTTGCACATTTTCTGGTATTTCAACAAAACAGCATTCTTAGACTGAAAGAAATCAAGCTGAATCAGTTCATGTTCCATGAATCCACGGCAGTTCTCATTACTTTTCCCTGTATGCTCTCCAGAACGGAAATAAACAGTTGAGACTTGATCAATGTGTATTATACAGACAGTGAGTCAGCCCTAGTTTCCCTCTTTTTTTGACGGTTGCACTGTGAACATGTATGTAACCAGACCCAGTGTTAGGGTGACTGTACTCCAAATAAGGCAGATTTATTCTTCAAGGTTTTAGCAGAAATGTGAACATGATCCGATAAGGTGAGCCGTCAGTATATCTGCCCGTCAGCAGTACCGTTAACACGAACCTGAGGAATCATATAATGAACCCTAGAGAGCACCTTGACCAAATGGTGTAATGGAATCCGACACATATACCCGGTAGGGTGTAAAAATGTACTGTTACACATATCTTATAAGGGGCCTTAATTAGGAAAGGTACGGTACCAGTCTGATCATGTTACACAGAATCCTGTTGTCGTTAATTTCTGAGTGTTGGATTCAAGCTTTATTTAGTGTTATGAGCAGGTTGGTTTGTCTGAAAGATTGACTCTCTTGAGGACAAGCTTTATGTTCAATGAATGTTCTCAAAGAATCAGAAACTCAGATTGGTTCCCATGCATCCTGCCAATTGAACTCTCAACATGACTGTGTCTATTCACAATTTCATGTGCGTGTGGATATTGAAATGAGATGACCTTTGCCAGAAATCATAAGGGCAACATATACATGTACATGTATTTTGTATTCTGCTATTGTATTATTGTCTGTTTTTAATTTTATGGTACCCGTGGAGATTGTCAAATAAATAAACAAACAAACATGTGCAAATGTACATGTACTGGTAATAGGGAGTTCTCAGAATCTTTATCAAAATGAGAATGTGAGACAATGTGAGAATTTTGGCTATGGCTGTGGCTACACTGGTACCATGCATGTACATGTACTGTACATGAAGGTTTAGTGGCTACAAGCAATTCCCACAGAGGTGGGTGATATGTGTTAGTCACAGTCAGAAGTTTTTGACATACATGTAACCTTTCACAAGAACAAGGAATCAGTCTGTGCTGTATAGCTTAATTCAAGCATGCACCATATTGATGGCAGTGTAAGTTAATCAGCCCATGGAGGAATTTGATAGACTTTAATTGCTGGCACCGAGCACTCTGTCAGCAGTTGTGCATTCATCCGTAGACAATCTTCTGAACCATCATGGCTGCTAAGGATGCTGTTTCTGGGTGTAAACGTCAAATAAACGAAGTATGGCGTTTAATTTAAAAGCAGGAGCAATGTAATTGGAACTGTAATGGGAACATGGCTAGCTGTGTCAGAACTCTGAGCTTGCTGAAAGTTCCATTGGATATACTCCATGTACCTGTTCTTATCGGAAAATACACGCAGTTCCCCTCAGAACAAACCAGTTAGCAATGCCAGATGTTGCAAAATAATAAACACACTAACCAAGGAACAGCGTGATGCACCTCCTGGGAACTGGCTAAAATTACTGAGTTTTCCTTCCAGAATGTGTCATGTTTCGAACAAATCATTAGGAAAGAAGCAGGAATGGTACAAAGTCTGAAATGCTTCCAGCTCTGGGGCTATGTCCAAATCAACTGGCTGCGGCTTGGAGTAACACACAAGCCTATGGCAAGTGGCTGAAGAAGCTGCTTGGTAGTGGCTTTTAGCGATGTGTGTGTTTTTCTAGCCGCAGCCGTAACATTCAAACACAGCCTTAGCTGAAGATATGAACAGTAAAGCTGTTGACAGAATCTGAACTGGCTGTTTATTGTTTCTTTCACTGGTCCCAGGCATTGTACTGGTAGCCATCAACCCTTACCAGCAGCTACCACTTTATGGTGAAGATGTCATCTACGCCTACCGAGGTCAGGACATGGGGTCCATGGACCCCCACATCTTTGCCGTGGCTGAGGAAGCCTTCAAAAAGATGTCCAGGTAGGTTGGAAGCATTCAACAGACCAAACCAGAGATAAGAGCACGGTACAGTTAGGAATCTCCCAGTTGCTATGGAAGCAGAGTGCCATTACTTGTCAAAGAGCCAGCTACTGGTAAATGTATCCCATGATACAGTAGCTTGCACGGTGCTTCCTCCATTACTGGGGGCCATCAGAGTGGATAGTGAAGTGACCTCATACTCAGCTGAGTTCATGTCCCCTCTATTGATTGTAGAGACCTTCTCCAAGAACTTTCTCAAAATGATCATGATTACTGTTTAGTGGTTGTTTTGGCATCATTTAATCCCACTCCTTGATATGAACAGTAGTGAAGGCTTCACAGTGTCTGGGCACTGATTTGGGGTTTTAGTTTTTGGAGAGGAAGGTCTGATGAAGTGGTTAAAGAAGTTTTAGTTTAGTATTGATTTCAAACATTTTTTAGAACAACGTTCAAAATTCTGGATACGAATGAACTGTGCAGAAGGATTTTGACAATGTGTCAAAGTAACATCTTTAGAAACTTAACATGCAAACAGTGATTTAAAATGCTGACTATAGGTACCTGAAACACTTATTGACAGCCTGTTGTTTTATCTACCACTTTGGGAAATAAAAGCAATGCCCTTTTGGTTTTGGATCAAATAGTACTCAAAATGCCTCACCCGTGTCATTCTATTGACGTTCAGCTGGTCGTTGTCAACCTCTGCCATATGGTGTACATGTACCTGTACATTTCTTGTCCAATTCTGCGGCAGTGAGTCATGATATGTGTACTGTATAAAATGAATCCCCAGAACTGACCTAAATGATAGAGGGTTTCAATTTCTTTATTTCTTGCAGGTACATGTACACAGGTTTGGTCTAAGCACTGTTCTTGTTGTTCATATGTATTTAGATGGGCGGGGTTTTGTCCCTGGGAAAAAATGCCCCCATGGCTGTACCTGTACATTGACATGTAGATTGCAGGTAATGGAGCCAAGCATGCAAATGAGGGTGCTGTCCAGTTTATCAATGAGAGTAGGGGGCGGCTGGAAAGTATTTCAATTGACTGGTTCAGATGTGCTGATTGAGATTAAGTTGTGGAGAAGATGTTTATTTTGGGAAAATTTGAGTTTTAGTATACCGTACTTACCAGTTCTTGTGCGTCCTCAGAAAATTTTGTTGCTGTCGCAATGATCATTATTTAACATTTAAAGTCTCTACGACATTGACTCCTGATGGTATTCACAAATCGGCCATATTGAATTGAAAGCGAAGTCAACTTTTTCATTTAAGCAATGGAGTAGAAATGAAAGCACTTCAGTACATGCTAATGTCACATATGCTGATGAATTTAAATTTGTAATTTATAATGATATTTAAGTGTTTTAAGCCATATTGAAAAAAGGAAGATGGAAGTAAGGCACGGAACCTACCGGTACAATGCCAAGTGGTCTGTCATCTCCCCATTCAACAGACTACATTAAATAAGATGGCTTCCCCGTGAACAAGGTTTTCTGTTTTTTACACTGTGGGGTTCCTGGAACTCTGGCAGTACATTTTGCATGTATTTGGACTACACTCTGTGGGGTCGACGTACCTGCAGCTGTAGAGTTGCATGTATTTGAACTTCAAGAACATCTTGCTTGTCACAGTTGCACTGCATACCTGGTATGTAAGTTCATCACAAGTGCAAAGTTTTTCCTTTTGCTGTCCTTGGAACATTTTTTTTTTGTTCTGACGGAGAGCTGTACTATCGTTGGCATTATTACCAGAGAGGTTAAACAGCTATCAATGGGTATTGCTAGCAACAGTGACATGATAAATATTGACCCGTCAGAACAAGGCTACTGGCAGAATGCTGTATCTTTTCGGAAATTTTGCTGGCGACGGCAAAAATACCCACTGCCTTAATGTATTTTTATACTTCCTCTATTGAATTTTTTTAAATTATTGCTGACTGAAATCTCTTGTGGGTAATTCCTAATTGATTCAAAATTTTGCTTACATCATAAAATGTTAGAATTGTTTAAAGTGTGAAGGTGAAATATAGAAGATTTATGGTGAAAACATTCTGTCAAACATTGAAACATGCCTTCTTCAGATTGAATTGATAATGTGATGCAAAGTTTTCCAAACTTACGTCCTGAAGCACATTCAGAGCCAGGTTATAGTGGCAGTTGAAAAAATCTCACCCAATAATGATCCATTAATATTATTCGTTACATGTTTGTACAGAAGATATGGGTACATTTGAAAAAAAGTCCACCTTTATTTAAAAAAAAAAATTTATAGTCGGCTGTTTTAGCTGTGAATAACTTAAGCCAGATCAGCAGGGAAATCTGGATCCTGTTTTATCACCAGTGCCAAGCCCGGACGTCGATTGGAATTTGTCCAAGAAGATCTCTTGTGATTGTACAGATTTCCAGTGAATGTTGAAATGATGGGTAGGGATGCATGAGGAGTGAATTGAGAATTTGGGGGAAGGGGGATTACTTTTTGGAAATGGTAAATGGAATGGAAAGGAATGAAGGAACTTGTTAATTTGTGAAGGAATTGATGTTGATGGGAAAGGAAGAGCCCTGTAGCCATACATAAATTCTATTAAATGCAAATCAACTAACCGTTGGCCAGTGTTGAGGAAATCTGTGGTCCAGGGGGAAACTTTTTGATCTGTACCTTTTCCCTTTTTTTGTACATGCCTTGACATCAGTGAAAGGAGCAAGTTTCTGGGAGGAAAGATGGAGAAAGAAATATAAGACATGGTTTAACCTCCAGGTAGTCCCAGATCCTTCAAATCCTTCAGGTGGTTGGTGAGATTTTATAGGATAATAAGGATGGTAGAACCTAGCAACTTTTTGTATTCAAGTCCAAATAATGCACCACCTACATGTACATGTATGCCTTGCAGAGAGGAAGATTTGGAAAGAGTTCTGGGGGTTCCTCACAAAACAGGCAAGGGTTTCTGTTGAGAACAACAGTGAGGTTATTCTTAAAGGAACATTTGTCATCTTGAGTGTCATCTTCCTTCAGTGTCTGAGACAGAGATCCCTGGAGGATCTTTTCTTCAGCAAACACCCTGCCTTCTTCCTTCCAAACAGGGAAATCACTGTTATATTTACACCCTTTGCCCTGTGCCTGCAAGTCACAACTGTTGAAATCATCAAAAGTGTACAGAACGTACACGTTCGAACATGCAGCTGGCTACATCTACATATGCAGCCCAGACATAACAACTTGGTCACCAGACTGGGCTCACAGCCAGGAATGGCACTTTCTGAAGGGAGTGTTTTTCAAAACCAACCTCTACAGATTGAAATGTCATCTAGACTAACATACAGACACGTACATGTATGCTGAATCTGAATTGTTGGCTATGGCCGGGATTAACAGGCAACTATAGGCAGTTAACAGCCATTGGCTTTTGTACAGTATGTACATGGTGCATTGTACAATGTAGGTACTGTACATGTACTTGTATAAAATTTTGCTATTCATAGCTACTTGAATGCGTTGAACAGTGTTCAATCAATCCTACTGAAGGGGAAATGGAGGCTTTGGATAAGTTACACTTGGCCTTGGGAAAAATAGACTCCATCATTGGAGAGGCAAGATAATGCTTAACCCATAGTGCTTTGACATTTCCAGTAACCAAGTGTTGAAATTTTGCCCTGCTTGAATATATGCAGATTTTAAGAACTACTGGGGGTATCTGGGGTTGTCTCAGTGAAGTTGGTGCAATCTCCCTTGGGAGACTAAGCAAGAACGAAATCTTTAACCTTTGCACATTTTATATCAGTGTGTACCACTGCACATGTATTCTGTTTGATGTCTTTGAGGTCTGTTTGGCAGTGGCTTTGACACTCAAGAGCTGAAAGTCATGGACATGAAGGTGGAGTGTGTCATTTCTCACTGGTCATTAAAAAGTGCAGAAGTACCGGTAATGTAAAGTATACACTAATGCCCACAAAAAAGGTGACAGTTTTGTACTTAAAGTTTGCTTCAATGGAACAGATTGATCATAGCAGAATTTGGCATTCATGTATGTGTACAGTGCACTTTCAAGTCGTTAAAGTCAAATCAAAAATCAAGCGCAACTCCGTCACAAGCCTCAATCACATAACCACTTTCCGGTCTGTCACCAGTCAATCACAAGTTTATCATAAGGCGCTCAGACGTCAGTCACAACTCTATTGCAGGTCAATTACAGATCAAGAACAAGTCGATCACTCTCCACGTTTCCAGTCAGTTACAAGTTATCACAAGACAAGACAGTAGAAGCCAATCACAACTCAATCACAAAATCGAGCACAGGTCAATCTCAAGTCCATCACAAGGCAGCCGCACTTTCGCACAAGGTATCAAGAGTCTGGTCATTAGTAATAGCGGATGAAGTCAGTTTGAATTTTGATATTCTTGTGACTTTGGACTAGAGAAGTTGTGGTTGCACATACATGTGCACTCAATTTCACCCTGCTGATTTGTTCGTGGAGCTTTTATTTGGACATGCACATGCACACCCAGGTCTATACACCTGGCACATGTAGCTTGACATTCCATAAAACAGCTGCTTGTGCACTCAAGAATTGTTTAGATGGAAACCTTGTGGGAGGAGGGTGTTTGAGAAAGGTCACCGTTTTACATGTGACATGCTACACCAGTGGTACATACAGGTACGTGTACATGTGGGTAGGCATTCACTGCGTTAAGGGGACAAGTTCTTTTGTTAGGGAAATTTGAACCGAGTTGTGGGGACATTTCTGAGTCCCCACAACGTTTTTGGTCCCCACAAAATAGGTGAAATGTCGAGTGTATGTCCCCACAACTACGGTGCGGGAGTGTGTGTACATGTGTACATGTACATTATGAAATGATTGCTTGCTGTTACACACTTTCAAACTTAATTTACTTACTAAAAACAAGTTCTATGATGTAGCATACTGAATAAATTGTCTCAAGTATGTGCTCATGGCTGCTTAAAGACTTGTCATTTACACGATTTCCAGTTCTGCTTAACGTTAATATTATGCTACTGCAGTGGAAATCAAAACATACAAACATTGTTATTGGTGGGAATCTTGTTAAACAACAAAAAATGTCAAATTCATTAAATAAATTTTAAACAAGTAAGTGAGGAAATCATGCCCTACAAGGTTTTTAAAGAGTTGCTAACTGTTAACAATACCTTCAAATCTTTTCCAGCTGGTTTTTATTTTCTTTCAAATGAAAAACCACCTGCTTTACATTTCTTAAACCATCCCAGCCTCCATTCATATTGTATCAATTATCGTCTCTGCCCACCTTCTGTGAGTCAAAAGACTGAAACCAGTCTGGCCCCGTCTTGCTTGCGCATGTTCCAGTATGCCTCTCTGTCCTTTCTTTCTTTAGTCCTACTGTGCGTCAGTGTACGTCAGGAGAGACTGCTTGCCTGCCAGCTGAGTTTATAATAGCATTTTGGAGAGGTTTTTTAAACTGATAAGGCAGACTAAGAGAGCAGTACCACCATGGCTTTATTTTTACCCATTGACGTGTACTGGTATATCACCTTACTCCCCTTTCCTAGCAGACAGTTCACTGGATATTTTCCCTTATTTTCCAGAAAGTATTATCCTTGTTGCCATCTTGTACTGTTGGAAAAAAGGTCGCTGAGGAATGCTAGGGATGTTGTATCTCTTATTCTTTCTAAATGTTGGTAGATTTGATTAGTTACATCCTAGACCGAACACGGTTTCTTTGAATTGGAGACTGAAAAACTTGTATACATATACATGATTTGTGAAATGACTTTCTTAATGTAACGTAACGTCAATGCTTTCATAAGTGAAATTATCAGACCATCCCAGGAACAGGAAAATTACAGATGTCATAGAGAATAACCATTTACAAAACTTCACCAGCACTTGTGAGAAAATCCTGCCAATTTTTTTTTTAGGGTGAGGGTCCCAGACGCTTTGAAAGTAATGACTCACCCTTGTTCTTCTCTTCTTTTCCTTTTTTTCTCTTCAAAGGTTTGATCAGAATCAGTCAATCATCGTCAGTGGGGAAAGCGGAGCAGGAAAGACTGTGTCTGCCAAGTATGCCATGCGATACTTTGCTACGGTGGGCGGTTCCTCTGCTGAGACTCAGATTGAGAAGAAGGTACTCGCATCCAATCCTGTCATGGAGGTAAGTCCCAACTCTTGATGCTATCTAAATAAAATCTTTTCAAACTTTAAAGGAAGATTGCTTGAGGTTTGGCAAATGGTTGTTCCATACATCTGTTAAAGGTCAAGTTGTATTAGGCATTGTTGTAGTCAAGACCATCACAAGACCAGACACAAGACCATGCACAAGACCAGACACAAGACCATGCACAAGACAGTCACAGGTTACTGGGTGAGCAATGACAATGGAATGCTTTTGTTGTAGTTCATTTGAATGGCTTGTGATTTGAATTCAGACTGGAGATCTTGTCTTGTGTGGTCTTGTGAAGGTCTGAAGTGGTCTCGACTACAACACTGGTGGCATGTTGTTAAATAATGTTGAGGCAGAATGCTCATCAAATGTTGCTTTCAGGGACAAGTGTTTGCCTCCATTAACATGGCAATTAATCTAAAAGCTTCAAATTGAAATACTTTGTTTAATTACAAAGTGACTGTCTCCAAGTTGCAGGTCACATTGCAGCAAGGAAATAATACAGAAGGGAGAAAGGAACTTTAATTAGGGAATAAATATGAACTTGGCTGGTCGTAAACGTTTGTTTCAGAACCGATCAGGAGAATGGATGCCATATACACGTATGGCCCAAGTCAAAGATGAGGAACATCGCCAGTTTCCATTCTCCTGAACCCATCTTCAACATGTACATGTAAAACATGCCCAGCACATATTTATTCCCATTCTTAAATACCTTTTGAGTCAGAAAATAAAACAAGTTTAAAAAAAATAATAGATTTGCAATGATTTACATGTAGTTCAACAACTTTACCCCAGTTTTTCAAACATCTTACGAGCCATATTGTGATACGTACATGTATGCGCCACTCACAATTAGTCTCCCTATCTGAAGATTTACATGTCCTTGGTGTGTACTGCATGATTTTCAGAATGCGATTAGCCAGTGCATTGTGAATTTGGAACTCTCAAAATGCGGACTGTTAATTTTACTCAAATGGAAGTGAAGACTGTTAAATTTGAACCAATACAAGGGAAAAGGGATGAAATGTTGTAGGAGTCTAAATGTCATGTAAAGAGTTGTGTTAAGACCATCTAGATGGTGCTTTATCAACAATTTAAGACTGTCCACAAGACAGGCTCTCAACAAGTAGGAATCTGTAAACTGTCTTAGGTATTTGTGAATATTCTAAAAAAGTTCTGGGCATTATATGGTCTTCTTTTTGTGACATCAAGTTCTGTTTGTAGAGTAGAGACTACCGTACCACCTCGTGTCAATTCTCATTGATTCAAACCATTCCAATTTAATTGTTGACATGAAGTGTGACAGAAAGTTTATGAGGTAAGGTTTATCTTACAGTGATTACTTTGGGATGTCGTAAGTGGCTTACTGTCAGAATGGGAAGCAACTTAAGCCGTCTTGATAGGTTTATCTTGTCAAGAGAATAGAAACTTCACTGACACTTTCCCTCTTGATTAGCCTTGGTCAATCCGTGGTCAATCCGTGGTCAATCCGTGGTCAGCTATGCATGTACGTGTACCATCATTGGTCACTTCCTAATCTTCTCACTTACACTGTAATCCAGGCCATCGGTAATGCCAAGACGACGCGCAACGACAACAGCAGTCGCTTTGGCAAGTACATTGAGATCAGCTTCAACACTCAGCACCACATCATCGGTGCCAACATGCGCACCTACTTGCTGGAGAAATCACGGGTTGTCTTCCAGGCTGAAGAGGAACGCAACTATCACATCTTCTACCAGCTGTGTGCCTCAAGCCACCAGCCTGAGTTGGCACAACTCAAACTCGGTGAGTCGTTCAAGTCAGTGAGACACTCAGACTGCTCCCTACCCACTGTAAAAGTGAACATGAACATGCAAATTAAAGCAGATACATGTATTCACTGGAGCAACTCACAGAAGTTGATGATCAAAGTCCGGTGTAGTTTGCTGTGAATCTTTTGTATCCTAAGAATTTATTTTACTTTCATGTTTTTGTCAAGTATAAACCAACGTTTTTGGCGAAGATTTATCTCAATCTTGGACATGTCTTCTGGCCTTTTTTCAGTTTAAGTGAGCAGTATATTTCAGTCTTACCCTCTCAAAGCCTGGTTTCAACTTTTAATTCTTCAAATTGTCTTGATTTTGGGACTTTTTAGAAAAAGTCTGACACGTGGTACAGTGTATGTACATGTATGTACATGTATGCTTCATAAATTCTGATTTTGGATGGAGTTTGTCTGTAAATCTCAAAAATGGATTTGGTGTGGGTTGTATGAAAGGAATTCTTTGTATACCTTTTTGCAAAGTTAACTGATGTCAGTTGCTTCCAACAGAAATTATCACTAGTTTTTTTCACAGTGGCAAACAGCTTCAAAACTTATGCTGGATTAAGAATGTTTAAAGTAGCAAAGACAGTTTATCACTTGGTGAAAATAGTCTCAAAATACAATCTATTTCAAGCAGGCGCAAGTAAAAGCCCTTAAGAAGGAAAAAACTAGATTCTTCATTTTTTCACATGTACAGACACGGCCCTACCCAGCTAGAAATAGACACTAAACATGCAGCAGTTTCTATCCTTTAATTTAATTGATGACTACAAATAATATTTTAGTGTTACACTTTTAACATAAAAACCCCATTTTTCCCTCAGATAGTAATCCAACTTAGGGAACAAAGACCAGTATTGATATTTAAATGTCAGAAGGAAATTGTTTGGTTCCCTTCCTCAATTCTGATGATAATCGGTTGGCCAGACCTGGTTTAGACTGACTTCCTGCCCTGGATGCCGTAATACAGGATGCGGAGTAACGTCAAACGTTTCCTCCAAAGGCTGCTCACGTGAGCTGATCAATTACAACTGAAATTGGGGAGGAAATTGTCCCTGCTGTAGCTTGCCAGCAAATTTGCTGATAAAGTAGCAGGATAAAGCTGCAGTAATTTGTGCAGAAGTTCAGGAGAACATAAGCACTGATTTGGGGGTTTCAAAAGTGTTTTTTCACTTATGGAGGTACTTCATTTCAGTTTGGAATATACTTGTAAAATGTGTCACGAAGCTGTCAATGAATATACACGTACGAGTAATATCTACTGAAAGTTGTTGAACACCAAAGACCAACGTAAGACTTCTGGTCAGAATTCAAGTCACAAACTGTTCAAATGAGCTGCAACAAAAGCATTTGTCATTGTTCATCCTGCTTCACTGTGCCTTAAAATCTGTCACCACACAGACATGGTCTGAGAACATGGACAGATTCAGGAAGGTTCTAACAAGAAGCCCTGTGGAGTTAGGGCTCACATCTTATATCTTTGTTTCCTTATGCTCGTGTATATTTGATTAACATGAATTCGTCATTAGAAATAGAAACGTGTAAGCCTACAAGCCTCATGAGAAATTGATTATAATTGACATCCGTTCACTCCCTCATCGACACAAAACCCAAATTAGTACACTGGAAAGCAAATGTCAAAGGGTGCGCACATTCTTTTGAGCTCTGTGGCTGGCTGCAAGACATTTCCTTTTACACCTGCCGGGTCTAGATTTGACATTATTTATAAAGTAAGTGTATGTTAAGGGTGAAAGCTAGCATGCAGTACAGCATGTATGACACTGGAAACCTGTTTGACGTTGGATTGTCTTTGACATCTATAGATGTACGTAAAGCTGTTGAACTGTGAAACTTGAAAAGGTTTCTAGATTAATATAGTTCCCATAAAGTTGGTACATGTACACGTATGCGTATGAAGTATACCATGTCCACTTTTAAAAAGAATTACTTTTTTCTAGTTGTTACTTTTTTGTTCAATGTTTACTGCTCCAACTCTTCCTCACTACAGCCATTATACTTCGTAGAGAACTTTTACTGTTGTAAAAATCTTGAAAATGACATGAGGTTGTCGCAAGGGAGTCATACCAAGTTGGAATGTTTCTTGACACCAAAAAACAATGATGAAAGAATGCTGGAAGATGATATTTAAGTAAAACAAATGCAGTCTTCCTGCAGGTGGCAAGAGACCAATTCATAAGAATGTGACAGTGATGGTCCTTTCCGAATCATTGATTTCAATTTTCTTCCTACAGGTCACCCTGATGAGTTTTTCTACACCAATCAGGGAGAGAGTCCAACTGTAGACAGTATTGACGATAAAGCAACATTTGAAGAAACAAAAGATGCCCTGACATTGCTAGGTACAGTACCTCTCAAATTGGTGGTTTTCTCTCCTGCGTTGAAGTGAAGGTTGTACTAAGTTCAAGCAGCTTGTGTATGGTGTACCTGAAAAACTCTTGGTGCTACAGAACAGGTCAGAATTTTAGCTGACAGGTGAACACGCTTAGTGTGTCAGCGTGTATCCAGTCAAAAAGACACGAAAGGAGTTAATCCCAAACACGAAACACGCTGACCCCTGCATAACAGAGAACGCCGATACTGCAATCCGATCTGCTGAGTATAAACATGCACACGCTACACGCAAACCCTAGAACAGCCAGGCCCTTGTTGACTGGAGCAGTCATTTTCCTAGTTTGCCACAACGAAAGGTATTCAGTTTGACTGCAGCTCAAGTTATCCAGGGAAGTGTTGTCAGTAGTTTACCTTGTATGTAGCAGGCATCACAAAATCATTTTTGTTTATCCATAGAGGATTGATGAAAGTGCCACGCAGGCAACACTTTTGGTTTTTCCCATCAGTTTTCGACCTTTGAGCTGGAAAACCTACATGTACCATAAAAAGTCGCTCTGATTGTGACAATATTAGGACCAAACTGTATGGCAAAGATTGTACCAAAATGAAAGGAAGTCAGGTCTGCGCTAGCAACGTGCATGGACTGGCTGCGTACAACGGACAAAGTAGCACCCATGTGAACTTCATAAATATGCATGTGACATGTAATGGCTGTAGCTTTGCATTTGTTGGCGCTGTATCGAAATGAATATGCCATACACTTGTTTGATTTATGATTGATGATTGGGATGAAAGTGCTGGGAGGGTTGTAGTTTCGTGATTGCTTGGTCGCGGCATGGTCAGCGGTCGCGGCACGTGTGGCATGGCAGCAAATGAAAAAGTCAAGTTAAATTTACGTAAGTTCAGTGGGTGTTTTTTAATTTACTGGAATTGTGATACATGAACTAAATTTCCATAAACTAAGAAATACTTCATTGTAAAATCAGCTTGTTATAATAGTTTTGGCTAAGGAATGGATTTCTTTCGTGGTTCCTGTTTATTTGTGAAAAAGTTCTTGCGCAATCGGGAATTGCTTAAAACCGATCTAGGATTAGAACCAGCAAGAAAAGCATCGTCATCACACACAGCCAAACACACAGGGTGGACTACTGGCCACTATGTATTTTCCAGATGTAATCTGACTGAACAACTTTCACGATCCAAAACAGAAAGAAAACGGCCGCTATAGTAATACATATTTCGATACTTCAAGACGGTCATCTTGCCAGCCAGGCACTGTACGTGATTTCACAGTGTACATTGTACATGTACATGTATGTACATGTACAAGCATACTGAAGCTGGCTGGAGCGACGGCCCTGCGTGTGTAGTGGTTCACTGGACGTTGTCGGTCAACTTTGCGGTCTGCGGTCACAAGCCCTGCCGAGATAATGAGGTCCGGGGTCAGGCTAATCGTGCATTGGACCAGCAATGCATGTAAAAAACGCAAAGCGTGTATACAGACGATTCACAATAGTGCGCCACCAAGAGTTTGCAACGCATTGGCAAATCACAAAGCGCGAGATTCATCGCGCGTATTGAACAGCGTGTCAGGTTCACTGATAGTGTTAGTGTGTCGGCTAAAATTCTGACCTGTACTGTATTCAGTTTTGACAATGAAGGAGCAAGGGTTGTTTGATATGTGAGGTTAATGGTACACATACCAGTCCAGCAACCTTACTATTGATTTACGGTGTCATTTATTTTCAAAGATTTCAAAGTTGACAAATAATGGTAAATATTAAAGTGCATTTCTAAAGTATCACAAATGATAACAGATAAACACATTGCCGTGTTGGTGAAAGTTTCATTGATTGTTGCAGTCGTTAAATTTGTTGAAAAAGGGTGTGGTGGCAGGCTGAGCGCAAAATGTGACAAAGTCCAGCATGATTTAAATAAATAAATGTTAAGTTGAGAGGAAAGATTTCTAATCATCACTGCATGAACTGAAAACAAACGAGAATATTTTCTCTCTGCTTTGAAGCAGTAAACTGGGCATTAAAGCACTGATGGAACAAACGAAATTTCTCTTAAAAGCTTTGAAATCAAAAAGTTAAATCTTACATTGTGAATGAAGGAGACGTGCAAAGCATTGTTGATGTTTTACTTAATTAACTCTCAAGGAGTAAACATGCTTGCCTGGGCTTAAATAAGGGAATAAATGTGTGCTTTGCCGGTCTTAAATGTGCATTTAAGACCAGCTCAGGAGAGCGGACATGACTAATGTCCGAGCTGCTTGCAAGGGCATTATCAGCAATCAGTATCCTGAGCCGGCCAAGCGCATACATGTCTGTATTCCCATTTATAAA
>NW_019091369.1:1472566-1519954 GCF_001949145.1 Acanthaster planci | reverse complement strand
AACCACAGGCGTGTAACTTTTCCTCGGATCAGCTGATTTCCTCATTTTCCACTTCATACATGTACTTACGATTTGCCATTGAAAACTGAAATACATTGTACAGTGTCTTGTAAAGATTGGAATTTCCTTGTTTCTTAAAGTCCTACTTGTATACCTGATCCCAGACTCACTAGAACAGACAAAAATCCCTGTCATCTCTATTTCCTTGTGAAAATTTGAGCATATCCAATTTCAAATCTTACTCAATAAAGCGCACTATTTTCTGGAAATTGAAACACAAAGGAAATTGACCAATTTGACTTTGAAAAATTACACACTCTGTAAGTAACTTATATGTAAGTTTGAAAGAAAATTCGTTTTCAATTTCAAATGTGTTATACATTGTTGAGATCTTCATAGTTATTTAGGAGGCACACTTGGAGACAAAGTATTTTGGGGTGGGGGGATGGATGATGACTCAAACATCTTGATAGCCACCCAAGTTGCTACTCTCCTTCATGACAAGATGCCATTTCATATTTTGTGTATAATCTGATATTGACAGCAGCAAGCATTCTGACATGTTCCGGTACTAATCGTACCAGTCGACCAAGCCCAACAGGGTTGAGTCTCCATCTGCAGTAACACATGCAGTGCTTGAATCACACCCTTAGTTTTACACGCCCAGATCTTAGTCTAGTCTCTATCACCTGGGCTGAGAACTTTTATATGTGAATTAATGAAGGCTGCAGTTAATGACGACCAGATGGCAGACTCGTCTCCCCTCCCCCCCCTCCCCCCCGTCAGATGATGCTCATCGGATTTCCAGTACCGGTACTTACTTGTATTTCCTCGGGTCTGGTTTTGTCACAGGAAGTTCGGTTGACTTTCTCTTCAAAGTGTAAAAGATTCCTCCCGTTATCTTTCATTGGACTCACCTTCAAATGTCTCAGAAATGTCTCCCTATTAATGCCCCATAGGATCAGTTGCACTTTAGTCATTGCTTTTGGGGTTTCCATTCAATTAAACCCAGCCTTCCCAAATCTTCCACTTTTAATGAAAATTCACATATGCCTCGGGGAGTTATGATTAGTCTTCATTTTAACTATGTCACATACATGCACGTTACGTTTGAGTTTAGGTGCCCTAATTTGACTGACAAAGCAAATTGGATATCACAAAGCCTCAACCCAAATGCACCACTTTAGATAGACAACGTTTCCTTGTAAAAACATAACCCCATTAAAGCCCATTTTGTATCCATGGAGAAATCAACATTGATTTCCACTGGATCGTGTAGACTTCAACAAGCAAGAGACTTGTCAAGCTTCCCCCCTCTAACTCAACAAAACAACCCCTCCCAAAGCTGTACCCTTCACTTGAACTTTATTTACTGATACAGTTTTCAACATTCCAGAATTTTTTTCAAGATAATGCACGCCAACTGAGTAGACCTTGAAAGAACCTGTGGGGGGGGGTCCTTCTCACAAAGCCCCGTTTTCAAGCTATCGCAGTGAACATTCTTCCCCTCATATTTAGCCAATCTGCCCCTTCACTCCCTGAGCCCCCTTTATGAAAAATTACAGCAATTGTTGGATGTCGCAGGAGGCTGGACCCTCTATTCCTGTACGTAATCTGACCATAAGTGAATTAGTCATCTAATATCCTGAACCGGGGTAGGAATTATCACGAGTTGGGGGGGAGGGGATGGATTCTTTCCCGGCTCTACTGATGAAACTGAAACTAGTTATCTGAAGACACTGTTGCCATACGCTCCTCATTAAGCAGTCTTAAAAGACAACAGCAAAAATGGTTTCGTGGGAGGTGCTGTTCTCATAAAATTCACGGGTACCACCGGCAGCTTAGGTGCTTGGGTTACACGTACCGTAGACTGATGAAATGTGGTGATCACTTGGGCTCGGAGCTATGTTGTCTCTCAGCAAGTGATGCCATCCTGGAAGTTGTAGAAGACATTTGTTCTCCAGAGGTAGAACCTCGGAGTAATACCTCAACTCTCCGGCACATCTTTTGTTGTTGCTGTAAGAGTAGGATACATGTATTTTTAGCAGTCGCTGCTGCTGGAGTTCATTGTTGAATGAGTTAGCCTTCCGACACAGTTTTTCTGGCTGAGGTACCAGACTGTGAAAACTCTCAATGGAATAAACCAGCAGATGGTGGTTACTGCATGAGGTAACACCATTGAAACGAAGGATATTTGCAGTCTTGCTGACTGAATAACAACATTGACGTTACTCCTTCTCTGAGCCTTGTTTCTAGTGGGTCATCCAACGGAGTAGAGTACATGTAGAGAGAAACTGATCCTGTTTTCCAGAAACACCGTGTTGGGAATATCGTAAGCTGTAAACCAGATCACACCAGAGACTGCTCAGATTTGAGGCCAAGAACCTGCTGAAAAGTATTTCATTACAGTTATCGAGATAATTCAACAATTGTATGTTTACACTCTCGCAAGTCAAGGAAGGACAGTGCTTCATGTATGAGTGGTTTCTGTTGCAGATGCATCAAGCCAAACCTTCTGCCGAGAATTTCCTAGTATCAGTTTCATACTTTACAAAGAATATTTGATGAGGTCTGAACGGTATGATCAAATTGTAGTGATTTCTGATCAGTGCTTCAGTTATAAAAGTGACTCTTGGCCATCGGCCAGAAGACCAAGTGAGCAGGACTTTTTGGAGAAATGAGCTCATTGTTTCACTGAATCTTTTGTGAGTTAGGATCCTAAGCAACCTATGCTCCATGTGGGATTGGATGAATTCAGCACCAGCAGGAGTCCACAGTGATTAGCGTGAAAGGAAGGAACATGCACAGAAGGCCAAGTTGATTGTAGGGGGCCGTCAACTACAGTATTTCATTAACAGGAATGCATCTCCATGCAGATCAGGCCTTTCAAATAAGCTCCACCGTTCAATTCTGCAACCTCATTGCTGTTGAAGAAGCTTTGCGAGTTTGTGTACAAATACCCAAAAGTGCTTAACTTGTAGAGGTCCCTGTACTTGTGAAAATTTTGACGTGCAAAACTTGTGTTGGATACTGTTCCGGAATGCGCAGATCAGTGGAACCTTTGAAGTTTGCTCTCACTGCAGAAACCAACTGATAAAAACACTACACGTACTTATACATTCTTCCGGAACCGCAAGGAAAAAAAAACACTTTAATGGTCATCTGCATTCAGTATCTTCTGAAGGACTGAAATTGAAGAGCTTAAGAATACCTGCATCTCCTTTGAGGTTTCAAAACCCAAGAAGTGTTGATTGTTGATCATCAAATCCAAATAGTTACCAACCATGAGTCGGTTCACGTACTCGCGATATTCTGGTCTGCGGGGTGACCCAGTCAAACTGAGGGTGTTATTTTTTGAGGTAAGGGTCGTTCCTTTCCGTTGTTTCTGAGGGAGATGCTCCTAACAGGTTGCATTCAAGAACAGCTCCTGAGGTTTTTCTTTTATAAGAAAATTGTGAAAACGTCCTTTTTTTTAGACTTAACAGTATATTTACAGACCAATGTTTCATATAAAAATTTACATTTGTTCCCTAACATCCAACTCGGAAAGAAATTACCATTACCGTAAGGGGAAGTTGGCAAAACAGGCAGTTATTTACATTGATGAACTGTCTTTTCATTTATTTGCTGTCTGGTTTGAGAACGTGATTGTTCTCCTTGAACGTTGAAGGATTTACTACATATATTGCTGCAGGAAATTTTAACCCTCTGGGTGGGTTGAACATTGAGTCAGAGTTAAATTACCAAGAAATATTGCAAATCCAGTGGTGATATTACTCTCATTCAACAAGTTTCTGTCTGTGGTTGTAACATTGCTGGTGTAATGTCATGTGGGATATCTGTGATAAGGATGAGCGATATAGGAAGACCACATTCAATAAGCTGAATTTTGATAACGGGAGTGACTGTGTCTCTGAATCCTTGATTCATTGTCTCTGAAATTTGCTGAATCCATCGGAAACGTAGAGTTGTATTCTTGTTAATCTCAAAATCAAATCAAGTACCTGTAAACATCACGAGTGATCACGTAACAAGGAATAAGGGGTTTGTCCAAATTTTATAACTTGTGACTTGAGATTGGATGACTTGCAATGATCTGATAATAGCTGTGGAACAGGTCTTTCAAGAATTTTGGTGATTTTTGTGAAACCAGTTACTTATTCCTTCTGTAGACCAAGGAGAAGAAGGAGAGAGAGGAACAGGAAGCAGTCATTGAGAAGCTGCGTACCCAGGTCAAGACCATGGAGCAGACCCAGGCAGAATCCGTCTCCCTCAGCAAGAGGCTAGCTGACCTGGAGCGGGAGAACGCCAAGCTACGGCAGGAGCTAGACCAGACCATCCTGGAGAAAAACGAACTCCACGATGAGATGGGCAGAGTCCTACAGGAGCACAAAGAGGTGAGTCATGGTGGGGGATGAACTAGTCAGCTGATCTGGCTGCCCAATGGTGGGGGATGAACTAGTCAGCTGATCTGGCTGTCCAATGGTAAGGGTTAAATTGGCAGCTGATCTGGCTGCCCAATGGTGGGGGTGAACTAGTCAGCTGCTCTGGCTGCCCAATGGTGGGGGTGAACTAGTCAGCTGATCTGGCTGCCCAATGGTGGGGGTGAACTAGTCAGCTGATCTGGCTGCCCAATGGTGGGGGTGAACTAGTCAGCTGATCTGGCTGCCCAATGGGGAATGGAGTTTTTGGTTAGGAGCAGTGTGTCAGATGATTGCAAACCTTGGATAGCCCCACTGTTGTCACTGACCAGGATTTAAAGAAGACGTGTAGAGGATGAAAAAAAGTACCAGCGAAAGGTAGCTTTTCAACCATAAACAGAGTTGTAGTGGTGGACTGCAGTTTGGCCTTGGATGGAGCTTGATCAGAAAACCATTATCATTTGCTGCCTCATTTGGACATGTCAAAATGCCGAAATGCATAAGAAGGAGCAAACCTCGTTCTTTTAATCGGTTTTGTAATATGTATCACAGATGTTTGTTCCTGTGCCTAAATTAAGCAGACAAAATGCATTAGTCATAAATATTACAGGACAATCACAAATTTAGCACCAGGAACATATTTCAAACTGTAGTACATTTACCTGTGTAAATCTATTGTGTTTGTACTCAAAGTCATGATTATTTATATGTCTCGAGACACTGCACTTTATTATTTTACTACTTACACTGTTCTGAAAAGTCAACATGTAAAATATAAGATGTATTGTTTCTTGAATTTCATGATACGGATTACTTTGGCTTCTCCTATGCGCTTGAATCACCTCTTGAGTGATTTGCACATCCCCAAGTTTTCCTGCACCAACAAAAAGACCACAACTTCTTCTCAGTAGTTCTTAGCAATCCATTCCTTTGAGCATCAGAGAGGCAACTACCCTCTTTATCTGATCTTTCCTGTCTTCCTCAGGGAATAATCTTTCACAGTTTTTTCTATGGCAGCTGTTTTGTACCAAGAAATAATAAATGTGTTAAATAGTAATAGAACAGCTCGGAGTAGGTCTTTTACTCTTTCAAAATGGTTAAAGCTAAAATTGAAAAGTCACTGTCTGTACATTGAATATGCCAAGTGATCAGAGATTGTTAGTAGAAAGTTTTAATAAAGTGGAGATCTTTTGGGGAGATCAGAGCACGGTCTTAATCATAATACTGTCATTGAAGCCTCATTATATCAATTGTAGGATTGTCCCACAAATTACCTCTCTTTCCGAAGCAAAACTGAAAAATTGGCCTTTAAAAACTGTGTGTCAGGCAGGAACCTGCTGGCTAAAAGCAGGGACATCCCTGGGGCAGAAACATTGGTTTTGAGATTAAAGAGAGTGGATATGATTCATTCAACTTCTTGTCCCAGACAAGTCTCTTATGGGGAAATAGGGAAAAAAGTCTGTCTTAACTATATCAAGGATCATGATTATCCAGTATGGTTGAGGGAGATTTCACAAGTTTGCATACAGTTTTTGTGCTGGGTTTTATTTGGTTGTATTCTCATATGGCCAAACAGTTTGAAACCTAGTGAAATGTGAGCATGATCAATTAAATTCACCTCAGTCTGTTAAAATCAGACTAGTCAACTTTTTTTAGCTAGCTACTTGTACTTGTGCATTCAGAACAGACAAGTAGTATGCATGTTTTAGTTGAAACTAATCCTTCTCATTTATTCCTTTTTTCACACCTTTGTGACGTTTTAAATGGCAGTATATTCATTATCCTTGAAATTTAGCGGACACGCAGGGATGCTTATATTTTCCAAGACTTCTCAAAATTTAAGTTCCCCACTCGCTTAATTCATGTCATTTTTGCTATGCTGTCTTTCCTTTCAACTAGTGATTCTATCAGCTTCAAGTTTGAGTTTAAAGTTCATCTTTAGTTAGTGTTTCTGTTTGCTGTGTAGTGACTGGTGTCAAGGAAAGTTGAGCTGGTTATTCTTGCTTTCCAAGCTAATCCAATTTAACCTCATAACTTGAGCAACTCAGCCTGACAAACTCAACCTTGCTCAGCCCAGCCTCCCCCAAACCTATCCAACTCTACCCAACCCTACCCCACCCAGTGCAACCCAATCCAACCCTACCCTACCCTACCCAACCTAGCCCTACCCAGTCCAACCCTACCCAATCCAACCCAACCCAACCCAATCCAACCCTACCCTACCCTACCTAACCTAGCCCTACCCGGTCCAACCCTACCCGGTCCAACCCTACCCAATCCAACCCAACCCAATCCCACAAATTCATCCCAATGTGACTCCACCTACACAAGATAGCCCATGTTGATCATAACAAAACCTGTGAAACCTTAACCCCGTGTGCATTCCAACCTAACATGAACCCACTATACCTATCAGCCACCCACGTCTGACTTCTTTGCACCAAGCACAACCCAATTCTACCCATCCCTACCCAGTTGCAATCACCCTATCTCCGATCAACTTCTCACATCCTGCTATTTTGTGTCCAGCACAAGCCAACCCACCCACCCCACCAACCTCACGTAACCCGTTGCCACCCTATCAGTTGCCTGCATCCCAATGCTTTGCACCCAGCACAACCCAACCCAACCCACTGCAGTGGAGGACTGCAATCACCTCACTCCCACTATCCTCTGTAACCCTGTTCCTACACTTTCCCATTGTCATGATGGGCTTATTAACCCACTTGATGTTGTTGATTCCTTTTTGGCAGGCTGTCAAACAATTTCTCAAGGTAAATATACCTTCTGCATGGTAAACAGAGAAGGAGAAATTACATCATACCGCAGATGCATCATGGGAGTTATGTTTTTTATGTCATGATTGATGTTCATCACGATACAAAGGCTTCATCACAAGAATGCAGGTTGCTTTTTTGTCACCAAGAGGCATCCATTTTTGCTGCTGCTGCGGAATGCACTGCTTTTTTTTTTTTGGCATTTATTTCAGGTTGGCTGGAGGCTGCTCTTCACCACAGCTTAGTTTAGAATGGATGAGTTGGAGGTTGCTCTCATATTTGGCTGATTTTCTTCCTTAGTTTGCTTTGCGTTGAGGCAGTTTTATTTAGGGATGTCTTGCGGTTGAACGATTTGAGACTTTTTTCAGATTCAATGGCCAGTGTACTTAATATGCCTGCGTGAAATCAGCCATCCTGCTAACTTGTTAGAGCCTACCGGTACTGATTCTCTATAGTTGATTGCTACAAGCTTCACAAGTGATGCCGAGAATGGAATTGTGATCTTGATAACAACAGAATTAATTAATGAGCAGAATCCTACTGGGACACTGAGACCTGTTGCTTTGCAGTTTTCATGCTCACTTTCAACTTTTTTAAGCTAAAGTTTGGTACTGTAGAGTGAAGTGGGTCGATTATCAGTTGGGTTTGCACTGGCATGTGGGGGGGAGGACTTGGCTTAGAATTGACCTCACCTGATTCAGAATGTGTCAGACCAGACACTGCCCATGGGTTAGAACCCAGGCTGTGACTAGAAATTACTGCTGCGTAGTCCCAGGTTACCGAGAGACGTGATAAGTTCTTGATAAGTTCGTAATTGGTCCCTCTCTAATTGGTTAAGCTGCAGGAAATGGACCAATTAACTGATTGATTGACTGTTGCATTATGGGACAGCAACCGTGTCCTAAAAACTTGTGGCCTGGGGCCGCTGCATGATCAGAGAAGTGGTTGAAGTTTTTGTTTGTGAAAACTGAACAACTTGCAACCTGGGGTAAAAAATACCATTGTTAATATAACCACATGTGTGTGTCAACTTGGGTAGGTAAAAACAAAGAGACAGAAAGAAAAAACATACATGTACTTGTTCATGGTTGAAGGAATCACCGTTTTCCTGCTGTCATCCCAAGTTAGATTTGAAACAAATGCACACGTGCAAACTTGCAGCCTCACTGATAGGGGAAAAAAATGCAGTAAACTTTCCTGCCAATTAGCATAAGTCACAGTGTGTGCAGGGTGTGCCATCCATGTGCTCGTAAGAAAACTAGCATGCGTCATGCACCCAACGTTCTAGGTGGGGGCAAACCAAGTGTCCTACTTCATGTTTGAACTTGTCACCTTTTAGCAATATGCTGAACACGACAGATTTATTTGGGTTATGTGAGCTCCAAAGGTGACTCGACTCTAAATATGGAACGATTCATTTTAAAAAGTGTGTCATTAATTCTTTTGCAATATAGCACCATTAGGAAACAAGGAAACCATGGCTGTATATGTACATTTAGTGACTCCTTGCAACTTTCCAGGTTTATAGTGACTAGGCCAGTTATAGAGGGTTGCATTTGGCAAAGAATAATACCCCCAAGCATATGTCTGTGTTCATGCTCAGCAAACAAAAGCATAACATCAGTTTGCAGCAGAGCATATACTAGTAAGTAAAGAATATCCCTGCTTCCAGATGCTTAGTGAAAAATGTAAAGTTAACCGTAAAATGATCATGCTATCGCTTGTTAAGATGCCTTTAAAAAGTAGAAATAAAACTTCAGCTTTACCTGTGTTAAATTCCTAACTCCAATGTAGTGATATGATGTAAGAAGTGCCGTGCCAGCAAAGTTTGATAAGAGTGCCTCACACATTGTTTGAAATATTCTTCTTGGCCAGACCCACATCTTTGTACCGTAATTTGCCACTTTCTTGCTAGGTAACCCGTCATTGGGTAACTTATTCTTAACTCCAATTTTCTGACCAATGATGTTTGTAGCTTATAATCATATACATAGAGAGCCCTGACGAGCCACTGCTTAATTGACCACAGACTGGACATGAGTTGAGTTGTCGAGTTTTCATTCATCTTAGTTCTCATCCTTGAGCCTCCCTTGAGCAGGAGTCTGGAATGAGAAAGTGCACTATTTTACTTCTCGTTACCATAGCGATGCCACAGTCAGGTCAAATGCAAATGACAGCAAGTCGCCGATCTAGCTTTACTTCTCATTTCTGGCTGGCCACATTTTCATTTCTGGGCTGCTTTGGCATTGTCTTTTTACGTCTTGCTTTCAGTGGCATGTCAGCATGGTTCATTTATGAAGATTTCCTTTTTTCATTTCACTGATTTGAATTGGAATGTAGAGATACAGGAACATGGATTAGACAAATTCAACTTGCAATTGTAGAAAAGGGGCTAAAAGTTGATAAAAATCTTATGCATGTAATGTGCAGATCTGAATAATGGTCGCATCAAGCATCAACTGTGGATTGAAATGATTAGCAACGGTGTAAGAAACTGAAATGATGAAAATCAAGATGATTCCTCAGTGCTTTCTTTCATTCATTCATTCATTCATTCATTCATTCATTCATTCATTCATTCATTCATTCATTCATTATGGTTTATTAAAACATGAATGGCAGCCATTAGGCTGAATTGAACATGTTTTTACAAGTTAAAAACCATTAACATATTACAAAATAATTACAAAGAATTAAACCTCAAATCGTAAAACACAAATATTGATATTAAGAAAAATTAAGTGTCATTTAAAATTTTTATCATAGAAGGTATTGCGCTATTTTGAAATAGCTTGAATGGAATAGCTGTTCTGAAGTGGTATCTCTTCTTCTGAATAATTCAGCTAAATTTATAGTTTCTTGAATAACAAAAGGAGTGCAGAATACTGTGATTTGTTTAAGTCCAAAATTTGGGTTTGTTTTATAATTGGTTTCATAGGCATTTAAATATTTATTTAAAATTTTACACATTGTTCAAGCTGTTAACTTCCTGCAAATGTCGTATGAAATGTTCAAAACTAAAAGTACTGCTACTGTTGACATATCCAGAGAATCTCCTACATGTAGTGCACTAGCAACTTTCTCAATATCAAGCCCACAGAGTTCTTAGTTTCTGTCTTGTAATTTACACTGCAGTTCAGGCTTCCTGTCCTTGCTTTGTGGGTATTTTGCCTGGGAAATTACACACCGCCATCCTGTCTGTGAACTCTTTCCTTCTCCCTTTTTCCTATTTTTTTCTCTCTCCGTGATGAACTTTACTGTAGAAAATAGTAACTTGCCTTAGTCTGAGTCACCCGCATAGAGCGACTATCTGAAATCACCGTGTGGGAGATTTGAGCACTTCACATGAAAGACTTGCACCACACTGGTTGGCTAATAGTCTTGCTTTAATGCACTGAGGGAAATTAACATAATTTTAGTATTCCCCGACATCATTTCATATCTTTATTAGGAAGCTTTCAGGAATGTTCCAAAGGCATATGATATAAAATATTTGTAGGAATGTACAGTGCAACAGTGAAAACAAAATACTGTGCATTGTTCAGCGGAGATACAGGGCTGGAGGATTTTATTTACTGTAAAGGGAATTTTTAACGGAAGAATAAAGGCCGTTCTCGATAGCTTGAAAAATTTCCCTTATTAGTGCTTTGGTTATAAAATCAAATCACAACACATTCCTCAGTTTTTTCTTGCTTCATGTTTTGGTTAGATGTTTACCTCTCCAGCTCTAAAATCATGGGTCACATTTCCAGAAGGACACCTAACCAGAAGTCTTGTTTATTTTATCTCTGTCGTTGTTGGTACAGGAGAAAGACAAACAAGAAGCCGAAAGCGAAAAGTTGAGGAAAGACCTGCAAGAGAAGGAGAATCAGTTCAAGGAGTTGGAAGAGAGCTCAGAAGGTAGGCAGTGGACAGAGGAGAAACTGTCCTGCCACAGGTCAGGTTACACCCAGATTATTAACGTCATTTACGTTTAGGAAAGTTCTCATGAACTTTCATTGATGAGTTTGCCAGATTTCACAACCAGTCATAACACCCAGTTTGTTGAAGAGGCATTTAAAGCATGTGTACCACCTGCCTGTGAGCATCCTACCATTCCAGTAATGGTGTCTTATTCTGGTTGCCTGATTAGTCTATTGTGAAGACTCCCAAGCCTTCTATCCTCGGGGCAGTTCCATGGGGATCCAGTAAGGCCATGCCCCTCCCCCTTCAAAATATCTTTTGAAAAATAATGAAAAGGCCATTTCATTCCCTTTCCTTCCAAAAGCATGTAAAAGGCCCCAGATGTTTCCTCATCCCTGAGGAAGGCCAAAGAAATTACATGAAAGATCTTCCAATCCCCCCCTTGGTTCCGGATTCACCCTTTGATATCCTCATTCTCTTGTCAGAGCGCATCAAGCGGGAGGTTGAAGCCGCTCTGGAGGAGGTCCGTAAGGAGCTAGCTGAGGAGAAGGAACGGCACCAGAGGCTTCTCCAAGACTACTCACGAATGGAGCAACGATGCGACAACCTTAAAGAGGACCTGGAGGCGGCCCAGCATCCACCCCAGTATGCGCATCACGTACGGACAGACAGTAGCGAGGGAGGGGAGTCAGGGTATGGGACCCTGTCTACTAATCGAGTTGAGGACGTGGAAAGTGTGGAGGATGAGATACAGGTAATGTGGGCAGATTTGGGACAAAAAGGTCCAAGCTGTAACTTCCATCATCAAAAGGATAAAATGTTTAAAATAATACATATAAAATAGAATCATTGACAGAGGTCAGTTTCGTTTGGGGGGAGTCATTAACAAATCTATTCTGAACTGTGAAATTTTTCTGAAATACCAAGTTTATCTGTTTAGTGATATCACATTTTTAAAGAACTTGTTGAGAAAAAAATGTCTTTTGGATAAATGCATCTGTCAGATTTCTACTTTGTGATCTGAATATTCTTGCTTAAATAGTCACATTTTCAGTGCAGTTTGATTTCAGGTTTGGTTTATGAATTAGTCGGGTTAATTATAACAGTCGTACGGGATGCAGATGCAGAATTTGTAAGATCTAAAATGTGGTCCGTTGATTGTTCAGCAAAAGTCTTGTGGAGAAGCATGGCCGTGCCTTGCACTGAGTGTCAAATGATATAAATTCTTAAATTTAGAAAGAGTAACCCTCAGTGAACCTAGCACCGACAAGAAAAAAGGAACCCCAAGGACAGGAAGAATGCAATTAAGAAATGCTCCGTTTTAGAAACAAGAAGGCAACCCACAGAATATTCAGGGACAGGTCCACATGATGAGGAAGGGACTTGGTAATGTGATACACATGTTGGCTTGAGCAGGATCTGAAATCTTGTCAGCAGGATGGATGTAGAGATAAATGGAATGAGGGAATCAGTCGTTAGCACCTGCGTCTGGACTTGATTAGAAAAAAAAATGATTGAAATGGGCTGGGCAGACTGAACACGGAAAGATGGACAGGTAGCAAGTCTTGCATTGCCAAGACCTTTTTTCAAAGCTTGGCGTTATCTCCTATTATATCCAGCTTAAACTTTGTCTGGGACCTTTGAACCATAAGCAGATGTCATGCTGTGGCCTTATGAAAGACTCATCATTGGCTTCACATTGCATAGCCTGGATCAACTTACATTGAGTCCCAAGTGCCCCTGTCAAGGATCTAAAATCATAAACTGAGTAGCTTTAAGTCAGGGAAGGTGATGAGGCCAATTTGTGAGAAAAGGTACTTGCCTGAAATGAAACCAACGATCTCAAAGTGCTTAACAATTATTACCCCTGTTCATCAGGTCAGATCATTTGGCACAAGTACGGTACATGTACCCATTTAAAGTCTGGACGGAACAGGACAAGGAGGAGTAACTTGACTTGCCCAAGATCAAAACTGTCTCTAGTCATCGGATTCTGAATGAAACCCTAACGTTATGATCAAATTTGGGTTGGGTTTGTTTGCTCTCAATGGACCAAGCATTTGATGAAGTCTGGCTTTGTTTCAGGAGCAGGGTCAGGAAAAGGCCAGTATGGACATGAACGTCTTCCTCAAGCTGCAGCAAAGGGTGCGAGACCTGGAGAAGGAGAAGCGACAGTTCCAGCTCAAGTTGGAGAAGAGCCAGTCAGACTCCAGGACGCGGACCAGCACCATTGAGGGGGACCTGGATGCATCGAATGCTGAGGTAAGTCAGTGGTGACTGTTGACAGGAACAGAAACCAGCGGAACAGAAACCAGTAAAAATGGTCGATGCTTTCAATCCTAGTAGAATCTTTCTCAAAGATTTTGCCAGAATCAAAACATCAGGCCCTCTAACTTATTATTTGTATTTTTTATATCATTGTTGCCAGTAAACTGTTGAAGCATTTTTTTTCATTTTACATTTCTGAAAGCATGAGGGGATTGCACTGTCAGAGTTGTTTGATTTTGGGGTTCAGTTTGTTGATCCTGCTGATGTTTTGAAGGACTGTTACTTCTGAAAAAGAAAATATGGTCTTGACAAGCAGAAATCAGTGTTCCGTGGTATCCAAACCAAAACCAGCCAAGTCAAATAGAGATTTGACTGGTGCACAGGACAGGCAGTCAGATGGCTAGATGCAAGCTAATAGCTCAGTGCTGTGTCTCAACTCAGTGGAAGAGTTTGTAACATTGCACTGGAATTTTGGAATATTTGTCATCAGTAGTTATAGATGGTTTTGTGGCAGGAAAGGGGCAAAACTTCAAATTTAAAATTTTGTACAGTTCAGAAGTTTTATAAAATAGTTACTGCTTAAAAGAAAAACGTAGATTTTGTATGTTGCCTTGAACTGTATATTTCTAGCCTGAATAAGAAAGCAGTAAATTTGTCTCACGATAGTAAAGTTAATTTGTTGACTAAAATGAAGCTGTGGTTGGAATTAGTTATTGCTTTGATGCAGAGTATAAATAGAACACAATATTGGCAGGCTTGCAGCTGTCATGTTTTGCTCAGAAGCACAGGAATTCTTCAGATTTTTAGCTGTTTTGCACTTGTCTTGTTCTGATGCCTTGTGTTTCAACTGTCTTTGGCCTTTCACCATTCAGATTTTATTTGGATAGTGTTTAAACTTCTTGTCTTCTGTATTTCAGTTGGTTGCTTACAAGGACGAGAACATGGCACTCAAACAGGACTTGGAGAATCTCCGGGACGCTGTCAAAAGTAGCTCACCTGAAGATGATATCTTGACGGTGCTGACCAGCCAGGTGGCGGCATTGGGTGATGAGAACCACAAACATAGACAGGAGATACTCAGGTGTGTAGAGCGCCCTCTTTCATTCATGCACGGAGCCTGTAGTTGGTACCTCATATCGGATGTTTCCCCATGTTTCTATTCTGCAGTGTACACTATGACAAAAAAAAATCATTTTATGAAAACAGAAGTTGCAAAAGAGGCTAAGAATAGAAAGTTTTGAGGTTGACAGATTCATGGAATGAAATAATAGTGCTGAACTTTCAGTTTTGATTATGAATCTAGTTTGCATTTCTGTTGTGTATTAACAGATTGTTATAAGAGATCAGGAATGGTTTTCACAGCTTGGCTCTGAAGGCCTCCCTCTCTGTGTTTGCCCACAATACATGAAACTAATCTTCTTTATGTATATTGCCATCCTGAATTACTTAGTTATTCAGCAGTCTTGTTATATGTAATGTCATAAACATATGCATTTTTTAATTTTGGATTTTTGCCCTACCCGATCTGTATTACAACACTGTATACTCGGTATTTGCCCCCGAAGGCTTGTGAAAAAACCACAAGCGTACTCGGGTGGGACTCGAACCCACGGCCTCAAGCTTACTAGTGCAGACGTCTTAACCACTCAACCACCGAGGTTGCCAGTGTCGGCTGGCTGGTTCAAGTCAGATGTAGCAGCAGGTACGGCGAACAATTATTTCCAAGGGCAGGGCAAAAATCCGAAATTAATTAACATCTCCCCAGTGCAAAGCCATGCTTAGAAATCTGCATTATTTGTGTACGGTTGTCATCGGTTGTTGCCGGATATTTTGCTTTACCTCAATCCCATCTTTTAGGTTACAAAGTAAATGTTTGTGTCTCACTTGATGTGTGTAAATGCCTCCATTTACTTTTTTCTTTTGATAAAAACAAATTGTACTTATTTCTGCTGACCGTCAAACTTGTTGGATGAATGTACATATTGGTGAATGGTAGAAAATTTGAAAAAGATGAAAAACTAAAGTCTCAAAATCACTGTAATGTGAAGGCATATACCTTAAAAAGATGTCCTTATAAAATATTATAAGGACAGCTGATTGGGTGACTGTCATGAATTATCCTGCAGGTTAAAGACAGAACTGACCAATCAGCAACGCCGATGGGAGAACCGATACAATGGGGAGGATTCTCCCGATGGTGGTGTCAGCAAGGAGAAAGAACATTTCATCGAGGAAGAGATTACTTCGCTCAAGGATGACGGAAACATAGAAGTGGCCTACAAATCTCTGAAGATGACAAA
Organism: Acanthaster planci; assembly: GCF_001949145.1. The sequence continues at coordinate 1,504,285 of NW_019091369.1, read as the reverse complement.
CCAGTAAGTACAACTTGCCCATGTGATTTAGCACACGATTAAAATCAGCATTGAGACATACAGGGAATTCTTTCTTCTGCTCGGGCTAAATTTATAGCCCATTTGGGCTCTGTGTTGAGATATCCCTGATTGGTAAAAACATAAATCATCCTTGTCATTGCGAGACATTGCCCGGTATGCAGTAGTTCCTCCATGTGTACTCAGGCAATAGTACATGGAAACCAGTTAGATCAATAACAGGTCCAATTAGTTTCTAGAGAGACTCAGAATTTGTCTGTCTCACTTTGCTCCCATTAACTGAATATGTGCCTTCAATGATATACATGTACATCAACTCCCTCATGTTAACAAATGGCAAGTGCATGTGAACCAGTGATATCAAAGTACCCTACAGTTGTTTTTATTTTCTATGAAAGTAAATCTAAGAATGCAATGGAAAGAGCGCCCCAGTTTGTCCATGTATGGAATTCAAAGTTACATGTACATTCGTTTTTAAAGTTAAGGTGACTCATTTAGCCTTCCATTTAGCCTTTTTGGGGGGTGGGGTATTAAAGAGGTGTTTTCCTTTGCGTTTTTGCATGGTATATTTGCACATACGAAGCCCAACGTGGTTCCCTTTCCAACTAACGTAGCTGCAGATAGTTTACTGTAGATGTAACAACTTCACCAGATTGGCCAAACCACGCTTCAGTTGTTGTGCAGGATTACCCGTGTGACTGATTGGATTGGATGTAATAATACGCTTACTTAACAATACGTTTGTTTTATGCACCTCCATATATGTCATTACATGTGTACCCTACATGCCCTGCTGGGTTGTACTAGTGTAGAATGATGGGTGTTGAGTTTGTTGTCACTTGTGTGGTTTGTAGAAGCGGCGTGTAAAAAATGACAACCTCTGAAAGAGCTTGTGCTGCCGTGTGTGCCCTGCTTGCTGACAAACAGATTTTGTCGTGGTCTTTTATATTTACCGGTGTTATATGTTCGTTTTGATCTGCGTTGGCTCCGGTGGCGTAACTGGGAAACATTTTGCAGGGGGAGGAGAAACTTGGGGAGGGGTCTCATTTCTGGAGGGGGCAAGCAGTGGGTTCAGTCATAGATGAAACACTGACCAAGATGGGCTATCACAAGATTCTTTCCTTCGCCGATTTCGGGGGCAGGGACAAAGGACTCAAGCGGGGACCCATGTCCCCCATGCTCCCCTTAGTTATGCCACTGGTTGGCCCAGCAGGTGACAGCTGTTCCTGCCATTTCTAATGGTATAGGGAAGAAATGCCAACTCTGTTCCTGAAACTTCAGATTATTTTTCAATTGCCAACAAGATCAGAAGCATTACGTTTGACACTGATATTCATAATTTGCGAAGTTGGGACACAGTCTCCTATTTTTAATAGAATGCTGCGTCCTTAGGACTCTGTCTGTTCCAAGCAAGAGGAGAGAGGGCGTGGTCCTTGGGTGGGAACTCATTGTTTGTATGTGCAGGTTTATGGGTGTTTGGTACTACATGTACATGTCCGAGCACTCACAACCAATTTATGTTATGTTGGGACGTAAAAAGTTGAAATACTTCCCACTAGATTGTCTTTTCTTTGCAGTTCATGCAATGGGTTTTCTCTCGAGCGGGCAAAATAGAAAAACCAATAAATCAACCCGCAATATCTGTCATTGGTCAGTCAGCCTGGACAATCAATGTCCAACATTTGTGCCAAAGATTACAGCATCAGTTCAACCTGGAACACAACCCCCTCTCGACTGATATCCAAAGTGAGGCCTGTCTTCATACATGTATACCTATCAACATTTTAGTTATTGATTTCACTTTTTCTTCAAAGTTGTTTGTATTGGTAGTGTCATTTCATGGGAGATTTGTTCTGGATTCATTCTTAGCTTACACGTACATTGTTCCTGAGTGAGTGTTCTTTTTTTACATGCAGTCCTCGTTTTTTGTACCAGCTCTTGTTTCCTGAGAGTAATGTACTGAAAATTAATGGTTTACACAGACTAGGATGTGCTGGCATTGTGTTTTGCCGTGTGTTGATCACATTGTGACCCAGCCTAAGAAAGTCAGCCACAAGGTGCTAGAGCTACTTCAGAAGTGGAAGCAGTTCAAAGATTCTTGCACAAAGTAAATGAAGGATTGCTCCAACTTGTTCAGCCACATACATGTAATGCCCATTTTTATGGAGACACCAAATCGGTGATATCTCAAAATAAATAGCTCAGTCTCTTCTTCTTTAATATTGCAAACTTCACTAAAAATTAGCTGAAAATGTGGCCTTCAGACTCATTTGGTGAGATCGGGTCACATATTGTGGAGGTCAAGATGAAGCCAGAATTTGACAAGAAGTCCAGATTTGAGAGAAAAGGCCTTACTTTCAACCTCAGTATGTTCTTTGTGTTGCCTGGCCCCAGGCCTTATAATTGAATATGTTTTAACCTGCAAGCAATTGTGAATCTGCTCTGGTTCTCTAGTGGAAGGTTGCATATAGCGCCCTCAGTAGTGAGTGCATTGAGCATATAGCCAGTTACCCCAGGCTCACTTTTAATCAATGTAGTTGCCCCAAAACAATTAATTACTCCCCTGTTAACTCCTCCACATTAATGAAGTGTGGGTGTTCAGAGTAAAATCTAACCCTAACAATAATTAATCTGCCATTACATGAAGGATTAAGGATTGTTACGGGTAACATTAGACATCGGACACATGCACGTGCACTGTAGAGGTAACCGCTGTTAATATTGGTTAACATCAGGTGGCTAACAATATGAGATTTGACTGAAACTGCTTGCCAGTTGCTCGTGCTGCAAAATGATATTGATGAATATCTAAGTCTCAGTTATCATTTTGGACATGAGTATGGCAGTACAAATGTTGGACCACGAAGTAATTAAAAAGGATCAACAGTGACTCTGGTTTGTAAAACTACATTTACTGTCAAAAATACTAAGAAAAAAGGTCATTAGTAGGTGTGTTCCAGTGAATAAGCATTGATATTAATTTCAAAGACTGGAGAAAATTAAGCCAAGAACTAAACTTACACCTTCAGTCAGTGAGAAGTCAGATGGTAGAGCGATAAAGATGCTTGTAAGCCAAAGCAGAAAGGGCGAGGTTTGATTTTTGAGAAGTGCATAAAGTGATTTGTTGTAAACCACAAGCACTAGGCATGCAGCATTAAAAACAAGCAGTTAGTCATAATTACTCATGTTGGTTACTAAATAATTTTAATTGTTTTTTTGAAAAGTGAGTCTGTATAAGAGAAAGATTCCTACTTTTACAGAGTAATTTCCCTTGATTTCCCATGTTGATTTTTTTTTTCAGTTCCATTTACATGCTCTGTATATTTCACACCAGATCCAACCAATCACAAGCTTGCATGTCAAACACTCAGACCCCTTTCCACCCATCCAGAGACCATACCCTTGTCCAATTGTTGACCCACGGTTCTTGTTATTATTTTTCTTCCCCTCCTTTTTTTCCTTTCCCTCCTCTTGTTCTTTGTTGCCGACCATTCTGTATAATCTCCACCTCCTCCCAGTCTGTTTGCTGCCCTCAATGCCAGCCAGACTAGCTTGCGCGACACAGTCTCAAAGTACGGCAGTCTGGCCGAAAATCACAATGACCTGCTGGTAGGCAAAATGTGAGTAAAATCCACCCCTCTCCCTTCCGAATGCCTGTCTGGTTTTCTATAGTCTTTTAATGCATCAAGAATGTGGTAGGGGTTATTTCTTATGTACAGTTCTTAGTCCAGTCGCTGAATGTGCGTAGTTTTGGGTGTCATTCATAAAATTGTAGATTGAAAAGCACAGCATCATTTCATTCATAGTCACAACATTTTCTGATTTGTACGGGAAGAATTAATGAGTTCAACTGTGGATTTCCTCTGATAGCATAGTCACAGAATTTGTTTATTTCCACTTGGTGTATTTCTATTCTAGAGATGGGAAAGCTTAATCACATCAAAATAACCATCAAAAATCAGTGGCTTGGAATGTCATTACCCCGACAGTTCTGTTGTTGATACATGAAAGTTCTTTTATCTAGAACTGTGCTTTCAGCCCAAATATTCACCCAAATTGTTGACGGGCTAGATCTGACATCTGTAGCCATGAACTTTCATGTATGGGACGTGATTGTGTAATGGCATTCCTGATTATCCCAGGTTTGCTCGCACGTTGCTTCAACCACGCATTTAGCACGACGAATTAACATCTTCACTAATCATGCATCTTGGCTTCGTCACTTACCAAATAATTGGTCAAAGTGTGAATGAGCAGCTGTCAAACATGTAGGATACTAAAGTATTTTTACAGCATCTTCTCAAAACTCCTCTTCATTTTAGAATCAGTCACAAGTAAATGGAATCCAATTTACAAGTTTTACGTTGTGTTTGCCCAACTTTTCTGTACCTTCCTCTTTTGTTGTTAAGCCCCACCCCTGTTCATTTTTTTATCCAGAACCACTCCCCACTTTGTGAGTTATCTCAAGGCTAATCACCTGAATCTTGGTCTGATAATGTTCTATCTTGAGGCAAAACATTTGCTGTCTTCTTAGATTTCTGTAATTACTAATAATTTGAATGATTAAGTACTTTGAATATTATATGAATAATTATTACTTCCTGAAATGAAAACACGCTGTTCATTGCAACTAATATTAGTTTTAATCAACTGGTCTTTTTGGTCCTAATTGGGTCGTACATTTCTGCATGATAAATGCATGAAAAGTGACAAAGGATTGAGGTACTTCTCGTTTTGCCTTGGAGATTTTGTGCATTAAGAATTTCATTTTTCCACAGTTCATGTGCAGTGGAATATATACATAGACTGTAGTTTTGTCTCGGATCATTTGCATACATTTGCATATCATTCGCATGTCAGGCCACAGGTTCCCTGCTTGCCATACTAGTGCTTTTTTTTTCAATCGTTTCATTAAACATGTAAATGTTTCATTGTCAATTATGCAGATGACATTTAGTATTCATAACAGTAGCTACTAGCTAGGCTGACTGACCAAAGATAGGTGCTTGGACTAAACACAATGCATGCTGCATTCCTACTGAGCAAGATTTCCCAGCCCCTTGTATCTTGACTCTGCATTTTGCTTTCAATTCCTCTGAATTAACACTTTTCCCCTTTTGTCAGAACTTACGAACGTATATATGTACATCTAGTGTACATGAACATACATGTAGGACCTTTTGAAACATGCCTATAGGAGGTTAATGGATGTTTTAATCCGTACCATAATAGCTGCATGATTTGCTGCATGTTTTGAAAGGGATAATTCTAATTACTTTTGGTTTTAATTATTTGTGACCACATTCAAAACTACCTTTCAAAAGACCTAGATGTTTGATCGTTCCAACTTTTTAAGATATGTACACGTATCTGTTTCATGTGTAGGTAATATGTATTGGTGTGTTATTTGTTCATACTGGATGTAGATATGATCCAAAATTGCAAATGCAAAGAGTTATTGGTTTACTGTTTCAACAGGTCAGAGTTTGAAATGGTATCAAATCTGAAAGAATTATCATATGCCAGTTTTTCTTGTGTTTAAAATTCTGAAAACTTCTGTCAGTCAGTAGCACTCAATGTTCAGATCTAAACCACATTTATTTCAAAAGCTCTGAAATATTGGCATACTTTTCTACATCGTTTACTGGCTTGATCAGAATAATACCAAAGGAAGATACAAGCACGAACTTAAGGTATGATTTCAGGATTTTGGTACAGGGCATGCCCGGTCATTTCTACAGAATGTCTCCTGTACTGGGTACGTGATTGATCCTCAAATTACAAGGTTTTTTTTTTTGGCTTTTGCCATTTTTTAGGTTAAGTGTACCAAGCGCTTCAGAAACGAGAAAATCTGAGTATGTATTTTGAGACAAAGGAGGCATTGTAGTCCATGTGCACCTTAGCACCACATCAATAATTTGTATTCATAAATACCTCAGACAGTCTCCCCATTCAACAACTTGCAACTTGATCGTGTATTAACATTTGATAATGTCCACTGAGAAGTGATAGTGCTCGCTGCGTATATCACGCGCTGGCACCTGGATACAAGACAGTTTATTCGATTCTGATTGGTCAAGGGTCTGTCAGCACATAGCTTTCCACGCGCGTGCCAAGTCCATATAAGGAGATCCTATTGGACAACTGGCACAAGGAATATACCATAAAATGGACGGGGGTGTTCAGGAAAAAGAAAGTAAAACTCTAGAACAAAATTGTTGGAAATCCATCATACTTGTTATATTGACTTCTTCTGACTCTCTGAATAAAAAAGGTATTTATGAATGGGAATAAATATGTGCTTCGCTGGTCTTAAACTAACATGTAAGACCAGCTCAGGAGAATGGACACCAAAAATGCCCAAACCGGCTTGGACATTACTGTAGTAGTGTAGTTGTGTCCATTCTCCTGAGCTGGTCTTAAATGCACATTTAAGACCGGCCAAGCACATATTTATTCCCTTATTAATTAACATGACATCACTAAAATAAACAGTTAAAGCTGCATACTACCTGTGATCTTAACCACTTGCTGCCGGGTGCTTTTAAAAATGCAGTGCACATATATGGGAGATTTTCAAGATTTTCAGTTTTCAAAATTTGTCAAAAATTCGTCCTTTCATTGAATGGATGTTTACATCCACACGAATGACTGTTTGGTGGCTACTCTAAGCTGACAAGGCAACCTTCATTACTCCTGAGTATTTCAGCCAGGCCTGCCGCCCTGTAAAGAGAGCCCAGAATTGTGAGGTGTTGTGTAATTTCTTGTGTCCCCAGTGAATGCGAGTGGCGTTTTTTCGAACGCGGCCGGATTAGCATGCAGTGGTGCTGTGTCTCTCATCATTGGGGCCCTGGAGCACTTTTGTCCTCGGTGCTAATCCACGGACACGCTATGCCCAAAACAGTGGTATACTGTTTAAAAACAGTGACGGATTACCTTCGAAAAATGCAAGCCAAAACAATGGCAATTCCCAGCAGCAGGTCTTTTGGTCCAAGTACTGTCTTTTGTCACACGGCCTAGCTCTTTTGTTCGATTTCGGGTACCCACGCTCTGCATATAAACCCGTGGTGCTCGAAAAAGGGTTCCCCTGCAGCAAGTGGTTAACAATGTTGAAACACTGATATACATGTATCTCATGAAATGATTGACTTCATAATGATAATAACACCATATATAGATTAAGCTTACATACTTGTAACACTGGTCACAATGATAAAATCACTTACAATTATTAATCTTAAATTCCACAGATTTGGACATTGAAATTTGATAGCTGAGAACAGTTCTAGTCTTTTTATTAATTGTATTCAGCTCTGGAAACCAATCAAATAAGTTTTTCTATTTCTGAAAATAAGGAATGAATGTGTTCTTTTTTTCAGTGAAAGTTTTTACAGACATTCTGCAGAAACTTTATAAGATATTGTAATAGACTATTCAGTTCTTTAAACAAAGAAAGTTCACAGAATACCATTTAACAAATCCAGGAAAACCTGTTTTAGGAATCCACATCTTTGAATGGCTGTCTGAGGAATCTTTCTAGGAGATTGTCCGAGAGAATCCCTATCCTCTCTAATCATGACCCATTGAGGGTGCAATTTCCCTTTGATAACCTCAACAGGACGGGAATGCAATGGGAAAATGGTTTGGCAGGATCCTGACACATTATTTGAGAAAACCAGGAAACTGCTGTAGGAGTTTTAAGTCTACTTGTAGGCATATACTTGCTTGGATAAAAGCTTTTAGTGGCTTCATTTTCCATTCTCCTTCGTTCCTAAACTAACTCAGATGTTAACCTTTCCAATTTTCATCCGTGCCATGTCATTCTTTACTTGTGATTTAACATCTTTAACAGGCTCAATTCTACCCGAGCTGCTCAACAGAAAAAATGTCTTCAGCAAAATTATATGCTTAGCGTGAATATGCAGGGCACCAATCATTAACAGTTTAGCCCGTACATTGCATGTTTTGGCTGGTAAGCTGTTTTTGCTGAGCATTTTTTTGGTGGTTCTTAGCAGCTTCCTGAATTGGGCACTGTTGGTTCATGGTGTGCCTAATGAAAATTATGTCTGTTAACCACGTCATACTAAATGGTACCGTAGATTTGCCAAAAGTGGTCCAATTTCTGAAAGTTTGTTTTCCTTAGAATGGTGTCTTATGATGCCACGGGATCTGTCAGAAATGGTGGCACAGGAGGGGATGTTTCTCTAGCCAAATCTTCATATTGTAAAAGTGACAACGTAATTCTCCAGGGGAAGTGTCTTCTTGAAACTCATCCTTTGGTCTGGATGTCTCATGTCTCACTTCATTTATGTGGAACTCCACAGATATTTTCAGTGGGCAATCAGCCGTTGGAGTTCTTGTGGAACCAAACATTAAGCAAAAGTCTTCTTGGCTGGCTGTTAGACTTGGTTTGATTTTGTTGGGACTTCTTAAAGATCAGCAAGATTGTCAGATAAAGGGATCATTAACATTTAGTGTGTTTCTTGTAGTCTTTTAATCCTCTCTGCATGGTTTGTTAACATGTAGCCTGCACAGTACTTAGTTTGCACAGACTCATACTTAGTTCTGCACTCGCTCATAAGCACAAACTAGTGAAAATGTTCACAGTACCATTTTTGTTTGTGACTACAATTTGTAAGTCTGGGAGATTTTCATATAAAGTGGCACTGACGCACACCTGCATTTTATTCATTAATCTGAGCATAAATGCATGTGTTTTGCCAATGCTGAAAAAAAAAATTGAATGACAGCTGAAACATATCGGTGTCCTATGCATTTTTTGTAATTTTTTCTGGCTTCACGTTTTGCCCTCAGAATTTTAGAGAAAGAAATTCAGGCGTTGAAGAAGAACCACGAGGTTGAGATTAAGCAGTTGAAAGAAGCTTTGGAGAGTCTGAAGAAGGATAATGATAGACAGCAAGAAATCATCGGACAGGTTGGGTGGTTTTTAGTTTTGGAACTCTGAAGAAATTTTCCAGTCCACAAAAATGATTCCGAATGCTGAAAATAAATTATGTAGTCAGTTTTAGGAATTGAAACACTTGTATGTAACCAAATTTTTCTCAGTGTTATGAAATCATACTTGATAATTTTCCCACAGATGATTTTTCTAGTTTCCACGTGGAACTTATAATCTCTGATCATTGCAAGTTCTACATGTACATTGGAAGACTTTGCTTAGATTGAGCTACACGTAGGATTGTACTCCAACTTTGATTTTTCTACATGTATATCAGGGGATGGGGGTATTAGTGCAGAGGGAAGTTTGTAGGTGTCCAAAAACAAAGCTATATAGCAGATGTGACACATTCAAGTTTTGATTGTTTTCGGAACGCCTGTCTTGTGGGCTTAATTTCCATGGTTTGGTCTCTTTTGTGGAAGACAACTCCCAGCTGGATTCTCAGTTTTTGGTCTTGCTAGTCCAAGCAGCATGCCTTAGCATTAGGGTTGATGCACATTGTAAATCCATTCTTACATCTTATTCCGCAGAGTCTTAAGATGACACCAGAGGCTCGTATCAACCAGACAGTCCAGCATGAGATATCAAGGCTCACTAATGAAAACCTGGTAAGTGAAGGCGGTATTGTGGTTCGCGCATGTCCTTATTTTGTCTAGGATGCCATTTTCATCTTCTGGAGGACTTTATTGTGCCCATCTTATTCTTTTAGGTTTTTTCTTATTTTTTTTACTGAAACTGCTCAAACAGAAGTTGATTTGACCTGACATCTAAAAATCAGTCTATCGTGCATGTTGCTCTTGGGTTCATATGATTTAGACCTTTAGACTCATAGGTAATGTATCATTCGTCATTTGTTTTCATGTAGGATCTTCTGGAGCAGAATGAGTATCTTGAGAAGCAGGTGAGGAAACTCAAGAAACAACTCAAGGTGGCATACAGGAGAGTTACCAGCACCTTAGAGTCATCAGGTAGGGGCTCTTGTTCTCTTACGTCAGAGAACTTTAATGTATTGCATTCCAGTTAAGTCATGTTTCCAATGCTCTCGACTTTCATCACTTTATCATTTAAGTGCCACTCAGGCCACTTGGTTTGCAAGTGGTGAAGTTGACATTGTTTTGTTAAGTTGTGGATTCAGAGTTCCGATTAATTAAATTAATACAAATAATCCTCAGTCAATCATTCACCAGTCAATCATATCTAGTCCAATCAAAACTGTTTCAATAAACATTAGCATTTATAAAGACATTTGTTATAGTCCTGTGACATTGTTGATGTCCTGTTTACTGTGAAGTGATGCATGACCTGACTTGGATTCGACTGGATTATAATTGGGCAAGGTTTCATTTGAAATTGATGTGTCGTGAGCAAGAGAAATGCAAGGTGGTTGTAGCAGGGAAAAAAATAACAGCCAAACAGAAAGTTGTCTTACTTGACCGATTTTTAAATTGGTGCCAAATGGAACTAGTCCGTCAACTTCATGTATGTAAATCAAAACATTATCTTAACCCTAACTGCCTAGTATCCATCAAACTCCAACAGCAGGTTTTGCTGAGTTTGGGCAGGTTTGGCACCATACCCGATGAACTTCTTGTTGAATTTTGTTGGACTTGGTATCAAAAGCCCAGGGTGATGGTGTTGGATTTTGTGTGAGTTTGGACACGCACGGGTCACTGTGTGCGGTGTCTGGCTTGCTGTACCAAGTGTTGGACTATGCTTGATTTTGTCAAGTTTGGCACTGTTCAGTGCAAGTCATCCTATACTGCATAGACCCATCCATACCATGTCACTCAAACTCCAACAGAGGTATACTGTTGGAGTTTATCAGGTTTGGTGCAGTGACTTGCTTGTAGTAAACAGGCACGTACACATGTCTGTTGAGGTTTGTTGGGTCCAGTATGCTCCCCAGTGCAAGAGGGGGGTTAGGGTCAAAGAAAGAAAGAAATTCACTGACCTCTACTTTGCCATTCAACAACCTTCTCTACAGTTAGTACCATTCCATATTCCCACCACAGCCACACCAACATCTCTGGGCGAAACGCCGGCTGCATCACACCTCTCGGCACCAGCCAACATCAGTGACACGACTCACATCGGGCCGGCCAACGTGAGGACAAAAGAACGAGAGATCCAGGGCATGCTGGATTACAGACAGGAAGATGACACCAAGATCATTAAAACGATTATCATAGGTTAGTAAATTGAATATGTGTCTAATGATGGCACCGTGTACTTGCTGGGGCCAGTGAACGACACAGCAAAGATGTACATCTAGCCCTAGATCCAAAATTTGGTCTCAACCTTACCTCCCTTGACTACTTCCCTTTGCTTTTTAAGCTGTTTTTTTTTAATTCCACTCACACCCCTGCTACAAGACCATTGCTACATGCATGCTGATTGCAAACTGAGAGCAAATGCAAAGAATTTTTGAAATTTCTTTCTTTACTTAGACTTCCAACCCAAGACTGCAGAGAATCTGTTACCAGGGTTACCAGCCTATGTCATCTTCATGTGTATACGGCATGCTGATGATATCAACGATGATCGCAAAGTCAAAGCGCTGCTTACAGGTGTCATCAATGGAATCAAGAAAACTGTCAAAGTAAGTCGGAAAAAAATGCTTCATTTACCGAGGATTTTTTGTAATCCATTGATTAGATCAACCTCTGAAAACTCTTTGCTTGTGTCCAAAAATTGATATTCAGCTTTAATTGTATTTTTCAAAGCCATGGTTTATTAAAAAATTAATTACATTAGGAGGGAACTTGTCATCATGTTTTTTGGGTCAAATGTAATATTTGTATCCACAGTTTCCACACCTCTGTCATAATTCAAATGAATCTTTATCATAACCATTGGTGTTTCCATCCTTTCACAGAAACACTTTGAGGACTTTGAGTATGTGTCTTTCTGGCTGACCAACACGATTCGTTTGATGCATACACTCAAGCAATACAGCGGTGAAGAGGTAAGATTAAGAAAGTGTTTCAGTTATGCCTGGCTTCAGATCTAAGGTCAGAACAGTGACAGTGTGTAGTGCAAATCCTAGTTGTAGACAAAAGAAACGGCCATGTTCCTGGCTGGATTGAAGTCGAGACCCGGTTCAAATGTAATGTGTAATTCTGTGTTCCAAAGCTGCTTGTAACTGAGCAAAACAAATCCAGATTAGTGAAAGCCATTAATCTCTTGCATGCTTGAGCCAGGGTTCAAATTCAGTAGAGACAAATTTGAGCTGGACTTTCAAGCCTAGACTTGAGGGCACAATTTGACAGGCAACATTACTACTTAACGTTCATGTTCTTTAAATCTTCATGCCAACTTGCCTAATCTGACAGCTGTGATGTAGCTTGAGTACTTTTCAGTAGAACTGAATTATTAGACCAAAGTAATCTGATGAATGAGATTTTCGCATTTGTGCTGTGTTCTGTGGAGAAGGTCAGTTCTTTCGTGGAACATTTAATATTGTGTTGGCTGTGCATGCATCACTTAAGCCGGCTGTGGTAACCCACGTTTTGGTGAAATTGTCGTCCCTAGAACTTCTGCAATCAGAACACACGTCGGCAGAATGATCACTGTTTACGGAACTTTGATCTGTCGGAGTACCGTCAAGTCATGAATGACCTGGGAGTTCACATCTACCAGATGCTGGTTCACATCATTGAGAACAAGCTGTTGCCAATGATTGGTGAGTCTGATCAAGAGGGACTAGAAATGTCAGTTTTCTTCTTTGAGATTCATAGCATCAGGTTCCTGTAGACACTGCGATAGCTCTTGTTACCATCTAAACAAATGTACAAACTCTTTGTTCTTGTAGATTCATGGTTGCACAAAGGCTCGGGATGTTACCTTGACCAGGGGACCATTTTTAGGTTAGGAATGTCAAGACCAAACTTTCAGGACAAGTAATTTACCCCTGTAAATGCTTTTGGTCCCCGCAACATCTGTGTTTCAATATGTGTGTAGTTACTCTGACATCAACATATGACAGTCTTGAGAGAGGGGGATTTTGACACTTTTGCTGTGGGTTTGACTATTTAGTTGTTTTTTAAGACTTTCTTGCAATGTATTTTGAGATTCAGACATGAACTTTTAGACAACGAACGTTGACACTTTTTCAAGATAAACGTACGACACTTTTTCAAGATAAAGTATAGTAGAAGCCTTTCTATAACAGTAATCTGTAATATTTTTGAAATTAACTTTATGCACTGCTCAGGTCCAGCCGTACTACGGAGTAAGAGTATGTAATGCAATAAAGTCTTTCTTTCTCGGCTTCAAACACTCTCCTTCCCAGTCCCTGACTTGTGGTTTCAAAACAGCCAATCTTGCATACTTCAGTCTTTTTCCCTCCCTGGTATAATGTAATTTGCCCCTTTCACAGCAAATGCGCCGGAAGTTTGCATGGGGAAAAACAGTTGATGAAACTCTTGACTAGCTTTTTTCTCGGGCAAAGCTCTTTTATCAATGTGAGCCCCCTTTTAATACCCTCCCCTAACTTTAACCCTGTTCACCCCCCCTCCCACATTGTTGCAGGGAGAACTCCCAATAATTAAGTTTATTAAAAGTAAGATTTTATGAACTTGGTTGAATTTGATCTGTCAGAATATCTGGCTACTGTTGAGAGTAATGTCAATCTTGTGGCATATTGATGGCTTTTTGTGGGGAGGGGGTAAATTACAAAGTATAAATCTTCTTGAGAAGAATTTGGAATAGTCAAAGATGTGTTTTTCTTTAGATTTTTTGTAAAGGATTCATACGGGTACACCAAACATTTGACAATCAGTATTGGTAATTTTGCAATTTTGCATAGTCAATTTTGAATTTTAACAGTCGGTCCAAGCTCACTGAGAAACAACTTCGGTTATTTTCATTTCTCCAGTCCCTGCTATGCTTGAAAGTGACAGTGCTGGACTTACAACAAAACCCTCAGGTTTGAGAGGTCGGAGCGCTAGTATGTCAGCCGATTATGATGGACAGAAAATATCAATAGACTCGTTAATTAAACAGGTAGGTCAGCTTCTGAACCGCGGTACCAAACTTGTAAATGCAATCTCTGAATTGTGAAGACTGAAAAGAATATTTTATTGGGGATGTGTTATATGCCATTTACCAGGATGGACTGCTTATAAATGGAGTTTTGTTTCCATGGATATTGTCTGAAAGCAAGTGTGATTGCATTTAATTGGAATAAAATGTTGTACGTGGTGAAAAAGAAGTTTCCGCTTTTGAGCAATCTTTTCATTAGGAAGCTTACCATTTAGTTAAAGATACCAGCCAACTGGTTCTCTGACTCGGTGCAATCTCTAGACCTATTGCAATTTGTGTCAAAGTAATTCCTCAGACATCTTTGGTTAATCTTCCTTCATGGGAAATTTCTCATCTTCTCACCACGTATTCATCCAATGTTGAATTCCTCTCTCTTTGCCACAGCTCACCACGTTCCTAACAGTCATGAACAATCACGGCACAGATCCTGAGGTGGTCAAGCAGGCTATCAAGCAGGTAGGAACAGAAAATGCCACTTGCTTTCACAGAATTTCTATAAAACAGCCAGTTTGTACTTCATGAGAATACCGACCTGAAGTGAATTTTGATGTCACAAAGCTTTTGAAGCCAAAATACAAACGGATTTGAAGGCTGTTCAGCTTTGGCAATTAACAGCACAACCTCTTTTACCGTTTCATCACAAGTTTGAGTTTGTGTACTCATTCAGTTGAGGTGTTCGCTGGCCTTAAAGATGCTTAAAATGGCATGCTGGGATTTGTTTAATTTCATCAAGTTTATTTCCAAAAGGAATTGGAACGAATTGGTTCCTTTGAACCATTCATTTTTGAGAACCTAGTTCTTGATATTTTCTTTGCTTTTTAATATAATCTGGGAAAACTAATTTGAAATCTTGTTTATCCTTTTCATACAGTACTTAAACGCAAATTGACGAATTTATATATACATATTTGTTATTTATATTGTTACCACAGTCTTTCTACTTAATAACTGCCAGTACTATCAACAACATACTACTCAGAAAGGACATGTGTCATTGGTCCAAGGGTGTTCAGATCAGGTAAGTGGCTTGTGACTAGACCCACACCCTCCACACCCAGCCTCAAACACCCTCAGTACTATCAACAACATACTACTCAGAAAGGACATGTGTCATTGGTCCAAGGGTGTTCAGATCAGGTAAGTGGCTTGTGACTAGACCCACACCCAGCCTCTAATGCCCTACCCTCCCGTAACTATCTCCCTACCCCTATGCCAGGTCCCGAAAACTCCCACCTAGCCTGACACATCCTCCCCGCCCCAAACACTGCTATGACTACAACATTTCTGAGCCTTTTTAGAGATATGAGTTACGTTCTTCATGGAGGTCATCCTTGCTCGGTGTAAGATATTTGTCATTTTTTAGAGAAACTTGCCATGATGCACAATTTGATCTTGACAACACTGGTTGAAACCTATAAACTGTGAGAATCATTCCAATCACCATGGCAGACATTGTGTAGCTCTTCTGGTCTTTTGTTTTGTGCTGAAAATCTTTGACTTCATGCTTTGTTTAATTTGATTTTTTTTTTTTTAGTTTTGATCTGAATAATAGTAGTTTTTATTTAACGAGAAATGGAAATATGAAATGAATTTAACGTCATGTAACACCCATGGAGAAATGTGCATAACAATTTAAATGTATTGAGCTTTAAAACGGGGACAGTGGAAGCACTTGCTGTCAACATCAAGAAAAAGATGTTATGTTGCATGATGGAAAACATTATTATATGTGGAATATACGTTGTACAAAAAGATCTGAGGTGATTTCGAGTCATGATAGTTGGAACAAATCCTAGTACAACTGACTGTTGGGTGTGATGCTCGGCGTAGAAGACCTGACAATGTTCTTTCATGGTATTCTCTGGAAAGATACAACATGAGCGAATTGGAGGAATGGCTACGAAGCAGCAAACTGTTTGATCACCGAATGGAAGAGACCCTGGAACCATTGGTCCAGATAGCTCAACTGCTTCAGGTCAAGAAGCGAACTGACGATGATGTCACGCTGATTTGTGAGACATGCACAAAGCTTACCACAACACAGGTACAGATTGGCGTTCTTCGCTGGTTAGACAAAAACTGAAATATGACACAGGATTGGCTATCCTGGGATATGGACAACTGTTCGAAGTTTCTTTAGAAATTATCTAGACTAATGTGATAATCAGAATTAGAGGCCTCTGCTACTCATGGACAGGTCACATGTACTCGTTAAATAATTTTTCAGCCACTGTGACCTGCCAACTTTCATATGCACCTCAAGTTAAAGAATGCAAGGCTGAGTTGGTTCTACCTCAACGATTGCATCTTTTGGAAGTAATCTAAGAACCAACAAACTGTTTGTCAGTTTTGCCTCTCAGTGATAGACACTAATCTTCTCCTTGTTCTTTTCCACAGGTGGTGAAAATTCTGAATCTGTACACGCCTGACGAGTATGAAAAGAAGACAGAAGTGTCGTTCATCCGAAAGGTTCAGAGCAAGCTGGTAGGAAGGATGGACCCTAAGAAAGATGGACAACTCTTGATTGACACCAAGTACACGTTCCCTGTCACCTTCCCTTACAATCCATCCTCGGTACTACTTAATGAGATCACCATTCCTGACTCTTTCAAATTGGACTGTGTCAAGCGAGTATGAAGGAATTCAGGCTTGTAGTTCGCAACATCGTCCATCTTCCACAGTTGCTGTTCTTAGCATTCCGTCACTTTACTGGCCAGCTGAAGTCTCCTTCCTGGGAAAATATGCATGTTTGGGAACATTCCTTTAGATTTTTGAATAGCTGTTTTGCCGCCTTTGCTGAAATTCTTAAATCGGTACCCATTTGCAGATAGGATGCATTCATAAACCTCATCCACACAAATACCCATTCACAGATAAGAAGCATTCATGAACTTAATACACGCAAATACGTGTATCTTTTGATTGGTCAGTTAGTGAAGTCAGCGCACTCTAGATGCCCAGTTGTTGGTTGCTTCCACCCTGAATGTGATACACTCACAGCTGTATTTAGGGATCATTCCTACCACTGTCTCCATTTCCAACCCCCCTTAAAAAAGCAAACTGGATTAAAATGAAAGCCAGATAAAGAGACTTTTTTTTATCTTGGTTAAGTTGTGGTTGATGTTAAGCCACTAAAGTATCCGTCAGTCGTAACTTGGACTATGCAAGATTGGCATGTTACAACTTACATGGAGAGTTTAAGTTGACAAAAGGATACAATGCTGCTCAAGAAACCAAGATCGGGCCATCGAAAACTAGATTCATGTAATAAAATAGCTTTCCAAACTTACACCTAAGACCACTCCATGATGGTCACAGAGCAACTTCAAATGTTCTCACTTATTTGTTCTGTCTCGTATCACAAACCCTGGATGTCCCTTGACAAGTTGCAGAATCCTAGCTTGTCTCATACACATTTAGCTCCACGAAGCATTCACAGGTTTTGCACATTGTGTCCTTCAGTCCAGAACACTGAACCATTCCACATCTTGCAAAGTCTAACAGATTTCTGAAGATTTCTCGGGGCCAAGGATGGTAGAGCCCTGTTAATATTGAAAACAAAAAAATAAAGAATGTCTTAGTTCCTCGCAAAAGTGGATTGTGGACTTGAGGTTACTTGTTATGTAATAAGTGAATATGCTAACATTAGGCCGTCTCCACACTTTATGTCTACATGTAAAACACAGTTCATTGTGATAGCACTTGAAAGCAAAAATTATAGCATCACATATCCCCCAAAATGGAATTACTGAAGGTATAAAATGGTGTGCCCATTGAGCTGTAGCCAGGTAGGATTGAAGCTCTTACCAGGTACAGAAAACATTCTTCAAGTTTTCTTGTGGAAGAAGAAAGTTGAAGCAATATATTTATGGCTTCTGGGAAAGTGACAGGAACGTCTTGTCTTGGATGTTTCCATTTTTTGTATTCACATCTTCATTTCTTTTGAGGCTGACAACCTATCAGAGCGTAAAAAATGTAGAAATAGAAATTGAGCCCTTCAAGTTAGTATTCATGAATCTAGTTTAAAATGATAAAAGGAGCGTAAAAGGGCAGAGGGAAAACATGGACAATCTAAGTTGCGTTGGAGCCCTGGAAGACATTCTGTGAAGTTACAGGGAGCCTTGTGCATAATGACAAGTCACAGAGTTGCTGGATATGAATGAATATCACAAATTGGCAATTGAAACTATTGAAAAAGTTGGCTTGACGGTATTCTGGTTATTAAGGGGACCATTTCCTCGGGTAGATAATTTCACATAGCATTGAAATTAAAATTATTCCATGTAGGCTTTCATGAAGTAATTTCAGTCATGTGATAAAAAAGGGTGATGTAATTTTTATGATAAGAAATTGAAGTGTTCGAGAAAATGTGACCTGCGCTCTTAGTGCGAGAAATATGTTCAGCATGGAAGAGTCATCCTGTGAACAGTTCCAATTGTTTTGACCTGCTCGGATTGGAGGTGTGGCATTCTGGCTGTTCTTTCTGAGAGATTACTGCAGCTTTTAGTAATAATTGCCTGACACTCGGAGGTTAAGCCACCGAGTATCATATCCTAGTTAATGCCTGTGATGCTTTCATCCCTCGTTTTGAGAGAGTGTGTCACAGCTGACAAGTTTATTTGCACTTGGTGTTTGTGCTATACACTGGTTAGTGTCCCTGTAAATGTACATATTACCTACACTGTATCATGTAATTATTAAGCTGTTTGTGTATACATTTGTCAGATACTATTGCTTTGATTTGTTATTGATATATTTGGTGAATTGCAAGAATTATTTTTTCTACTTATAAGCCAAACCTTTGTTGCACATGAAACTCATTTTTATTGTGGGAGATTAAGTTTATAAAAGCGGTAAATTAATTAGCAAATTTGCTTGGTAAGTAGCAGTAATTTGAGGATAGCTGTGCTAGTAGAAATATATATATGTCTACATTTTTTACCAAAAAATTGGACTTGTGGCTTTGGCAAAACAGTTGAAGGGTAAGCCGTGTCTGAATCAACCAGCTGTGGCTATGAGTATCATACCTGCCTATGGGAACTAGCTGTGGCCGTTAGGCACTGGCACATAACACCCAACAATTCCAAAAAGATGGCACTGGAAAGCTGGTGTCCTCCATTGTCTGTGTGTGAAACCAGGAAACAAGCTCACAGTTGGGGAAGAAAAATGATAAAATCATTTGCGGAAAATGGAATTAGCATAAAATTAATAGTTGGTGTATAGATTGTGTATAAGAATTTAGAATGGTACATATTAACAATTGCTTAAATGTAAATAGTTTATTTGTTATCAAAATCATGTTCAAATAGAGTAATATATTAATTGCCATTGGTCATGGTTAAGTAAAGCTTCTGACTTGTTAATCGGGATAAATCATGCCAAACCTTTTCTAAAGAACTTCCTTGAAGGTTGTTTGTTAGCACACTTTTTGTTTTTGTAAATCTCACTGACAAATCTGAGCATTTGATTGGTTGGTCAAATGAAACACACTCAGCTGATTGGTTGTAAACATTTCCCTGATACGATGCCATGAGAGCTAAAAGTTCAAATCAAAAGTTGAAGTTTTTATTCCACACGTTCTCCAGAGTAGATTGGTGCAGCAAAAATCAGAAAAATATTTATTTAGTCAAAATCTTTAATTGGTTTTAATTGCTATGAGTGATAAACAATTATACAAAAGCTTATAATTCAAGTATAAATATATTTAAGTTACGCAGATGTAATCATGTATTCAAACCATCTTTGTACCATTTGCATAATTTGTCTGTCCTACATCTGTCTTTGTTTTTTCAACTGAAAGCCTACCCTATAACTTGATAGCAAGAAATACTGTTCTTTTCCAGTTCCCAACAATTTTTTTTAATTGTATGTCTTGGTTTAGTTTCAGGGTTTACGTTGATGCTCCGTTTTTTGACAAGTACGAGCCCACTCCTTTTTGTTAGCATCAATGTGTATGCGCCATTGTTCAAATGATATAAAGTATGAACAGCTTAGATATCAGGTATGATATAAACGGCTAAATTCCACAACAGATGTATTTATAGTTGATGGCTGAGGCAATAAAAATGTTCCATAAAACTGAGATTGGATAAAGTGTCTGGTGTCTTGGTTCTGTTTCTACCCCTTCATAGCTTTTCCCACCCCAACCCCTTCCACAAAAGGTATATGTTGTTAAATTTTTAAAAAGTTTATTTTACTTCTGCGCATTCAGATTTCTGATATCCAAAGATTGTTTCAATTAAAGCTCATAAATATTGTAGAAATTGTTCGTGTATCAAATTTTAGATGTACAAGTTGACTTGAATTGCTCTCAATAAAATAAAATTTTATTCGCAACACTGTATTCTTATTCAGTCACTTTTGAAATTAAAAAGAATACAAATTAATTATTGCATTGGAAGAATGTTTTATGTTAATATTAAGAGGAACCAAGAAATTAATCATTCGATTTAGTACTTCCTCAATCTCGGAAGCTTTTTTATGCCAGGAAATCTGGAAGTCAACAAAAGCACATCCAGAAAAATGAAGATAGTTGAATTTTTCAAGTTGCATTCCCTTTTTTCTTGCAATCTTGATCTTTGATCGTCACACTGCTTTCATTATGCCCTCCAACTTACATTTTGTGGATTGAATTTGGGGTAAATAGAGCAAGTTATAAAACGTCATTTTTTTCCCTTTTCAGAAATTTTGAGTTGGAAAAATACAGGATGGAAGTTGACATGATTCCACTAGGGACACTTTCACTCCACAAACAGGTGCTGCCTTTATTCACTGTGAGCTTTACATTTCATACACATTCTACAATGTACATTTGTACTTACTTAGAATTGCACAGATCAACCCATGATGCATGGCAATGGATGGGTTGTGAATAAAACGCAGATGAGAATCAAACATGTCGACCACCCTCATTTCCAAACCAAACTTAACTTCAGTAAAAATCTGAGCAACATCATATACGGAAAGGAAGTATGCTCACAATACCGTACAGTTGCTGTTTTCGCTCGGACACATTCTTACTGAGACTGCACAGGATCAAAGACAATTACACGAAACCAGCTTGGTGTAAACATTTGAAGAGAAAAGATTGGATACATTTGAAAAAAGAGCTTTAATGGGGTGTCTTTTGAAGAAATATTGAAAAAGCATTGATGTGTGAGTTGCAAGTGTTTCCCACAGTATTTAGAAACTGCCTGTAAAACACTACAAAAAACAAGTCACATTTAGCTAACTTTTTCCAGCGACATTAGACGGCTCTGACATTTAAGGTTAAAATTGAAGGTTTGCAGGAAACAGGTTTACAGTCCAGACTGACATTATCAGTACTATTAATGTAACATCCTGCTTAGAACAAATTTTACATTCCCCAATCTTTTGTAATCATTTTCCAACAACACAAGGTCCCTCTTTTAACAAGGTAATTGTAAATCCTCAGTGACCTTGTTATAAAGGTGTGTGACTGCACACAGATATGGTTCTAACAAAATGGCCAATTTTGGGGGGGAAAATTAGAAAATCAGGCAGTTGTAAGACTTGCCTCTGTCCTATTTTAGTCTAGAGAAATGCACAAACTGATTTTGTTCTAATTCATAACTGACACTGGTCAATGGTTGGTCTTTTGGCCGCTAGAGTGACAGGTGAAAAGAATTGAATCAAGATACCTGGAACATCACAATACAAAAAGGAAGTCTGAAGTTTGAAGCCTTATGGAAGTGTTGCCAACGTTTCATTTTTCACTGACAGTTGATATGAAGCACAGTCACAGCTTGCATGATTTTTGCCCGCCAAGCACACAATCAAAGTTCACACACTGTCAAACACTGACTTGTCCACAAATGAGTTTACACTTTTGAAATATCAAAACAAAATATAGAATTTATTGACATCCATATGTACACTAAGTTTAAACTCAGATATCCGGGAATTAATTTCAACTTATTCTTTTAAGTTTACCTATCGGATCTCATTTCAGGTCACTCTTTCAAACATTTTCAAAAAGGCCAACAATGGAATCCCCCCATTTTAATGACACTGTAATTTTTCTCTTGGATTGACGGAGTAGCGTAGCAGGTGCCATGGTAACCTAACTCTTTCACTCTCTGCTGACCTGGGCAATGCGTGCTGGCAGTAGGGCAACCATCTCCTCACAAAGTTCATACTCTGCCTAAATGTAGAAGACAAAATTACCTGCTGAATTTCTTTTGCCACTGCAAAAATACAAGTTGGGAATTCATTTCAAGATGGAAAGGATAATGAATCTCAAGGTGTGCAGCAATTCCCTTTCATACGTTATGATACTGCGAAATCAATTTTGACCAGTAAAAAATGACAAAATGATCAAAGTTCCCGTCAGGGTACCACTCACAAATTGAACATGGAATAAGAAGAGCCAATTGATATCATTATCTCTTCAATCAAAAGTCAGCAGCAAGCGTCACAGGTGAACAGCCAATCGTGTCCTTCCATTTTTTGTTTGTTAGTTTTTTGGCTCTTCTTATGCCAGCGGAGCTGATAATGTTGGTCTTAATATTTTACAGATATTGACTTCAACCTACTTTCATCTTCTCCATGGCCTCTGGGTGGCACTTGCAATAGTCTACCACGAACTTGTAATTCTGTAAGCTATCAGAAGGTGAATCAAATGACAGTAAACGGACATGCAACAGAGAACTTTCAGAAAAATGAGAAAATTTAAAATTGAACGAGATAGTTAGGTATGGTTTTTAGTTTGAAACAGCACACATGAGAATTGAAGAAACAAGGAATCAGCTGATCTGAGGAAATATGGCACATCTACAAATGTGGAAATTTGCCTACAAAATGCAACACAAAAATATCAGCTGACTTTCATGCCACAGGTCAACTATGTTAAAAGTACAAAGAGTAACCTAAAGTCCATCAAAAGAAATCCCCTGCTGAGGGTTTTGATGGTTCTGTTGGTTTCAGGATTGTGTAGCCTAGCCAATATTAGTCACATGAACAAAGAACATGTTAAGGATTGAGTGGAGAGACGTGACAGGTTCAAAAAGAATCTTAAGTCTGGCAAGTTAGGAGACCAGAGTGCAATCAAGAGAGGGCGCAATTTTCCAAGCAAGGGAGGCTCTTTTAGTAGGGACTGCACTTCGCTAATTCACAAGCACTCCTGACCATAATGGCTCTTTTTCAACTGATGAGGGTGTGCTTCTGCTCAAGGAAGATAGCAACAGATCAGTCAAGACTTTCAAACTAGTATTACCTGGTAGTTAAGTTTTCTATTCTCTGTTCTGGGTTTGGTGTGACGATCTTTGAATATCTGCCAATAATAAAATCTAAAGCCGTTAGATGCATGTACAAGTCAGAAAAAAAAACAAGAATGCACTCATGTTTAAATGTCTTTGAAAAAATTCAATTTTAAAAGTAGCCAGTAGCTGCATGACCATTTGAAGGAAACTAGCTCTGATGGCACAATGTGGAAGACAGCCAAAGAGATATGTGAAAGGGAAAAGCAGCGATGTTCTTACAATCTGGCCTTGCAGAAATAGGCCACCAGGGCTGGCCTCATTACGTCATCCTCCAGCGTTGATGGCATCTTCTTCTCAGCGTCTCTCAAGGAATCTTGAGAGGACGACCCAAAGCGGTTGAAAGTTGGACAGGAGGGGGGTGGGGCAAGAGACAGGGGTAAGAAATAACATCGCAGATGTGGTAAAAAAAAAAGTCCCACTCTCCAACATTTAGGAAATTTGAGGAGAAATGCAAGACTTTGAGTTCAATAAAATATAGCAGTTCAATTAAGATTTGCAGGTGTTGAAAGAACTCAAGGCAAACTTGAATCTGAATGAATATCAAGAATCGTTTGAGGCTTTCAGAACACTTAAGACTCCAAAACTTACCAAGGAATTGTTGAAAGTATCCCAAACTTTGCTGTATTCTGAAACAAAGAAATGACAACAAATTTAGACACTTTTATGAAAAGTTTCTTGCATTAAATCAAAAAGCTTGTGTCGATATCGATTCAAATCAAGAATGGAACATTAATGTCCATCTTTCATAGAAACGTAATTGCAGCAAGATTTGGAAAAATTAAATACAATGCAAAAGGAAAACCAGGATAGGAACCACAATGAGTTTCCGTTGAACACAGAAAATAACGAAAATCAAACACTTCAAAATAAACCAACGATGCACTTTAATATGCAAGTAGTAGAAAAATGCTGTATAGCTCATCCTACTTACAACATGTTAACTTTACCACAGGCATGAGCTGTTGGTGCGACCTCTGAACTCTCTGCTATTGCTATCTTCAAGTCCATCATCTCACTATGAAGAGATCACATCAGATGTGATAAACACTTACACAATCCATCACCGTCGATGCCAGACTCCTCAACTGTTTGCATTAGGCACGTACTAATGCTTGAACTTAAACCTTCAAGATTCGGGTCGAAAAACGAGTCACTTTGATGTTAACTGTTTAAGTGAACAGGTAAACAGACCAAGGAAACTACGCTGATTGGGATGATGCTGGAGAAATGTGACCATGGCCAAGTCATTACCATTTGCAACTCTCTATAAGAAGGTCTGGGGTTTAAATCCAACTGCTTGTCATGTTGTGTCCATAGGCAAGCCAATTTACCCCTACTTGACATTCATTCCCTTGGAAGTATCAAAGGCTAACAGCATTAACTGGGGAGCAATTCGAAGTGTGAACTTACATTTTAAGAAATTTAGACAAAATTGAAAAAGAAATTTATTTAAATTTTTATGCAAACATATAGTTTACTCCAGGAAAACCCATCAGCCTCATCAACTGTACTGGCCTAGCACTTCCTTCTGAATTAAAAGTGCATTCACCCACCTTGTAGTCTCAGCCAGTTCAAACATGAGTTGCCTACACACCATCAGGAAGTGCTGTGGGTTTAACTCCTTTAAGATGTCCTGGAGCATGTCTACTCTTCGCTTGTGCATCCGACATCGCCTCTCCAGGTCAACCTCAAAGGAGGCTAGAACTTTGAACAGGGCACTGTGATCCTGTCAATTTGACACATTAGCGTAAACATCACTGTAATGGAACATGTGATACAAAGCCGCAGTAAACCAACTGAACTGTGGCTGTGGCTAACAGTAGCACCCGCATCTGTAGGAAGACCCAGCCATAAGCCTGTGGCTTACAGGCATATGTAATACTGCTGACCATGGGTAAGGCATCTGAACACTGCTTTCTCAAGCCCACTGCTCCAAAACTTCAACACCTGGTTGGCAATATTTTGGCCAGTTCTGGCCAATTCCTTCCAGCATGGCCCAGCCACTATCTCATCACATGGGGAGTGGTGTACAAAGTTTGTACAAAGTAATAACTATACACAGGTGGATTCGGGGAGGAAGTGGTTTCTGAAGGGTTCCTAGCAAAATGTACCAACAGTTAGGGTTCAAGGTACTCGCTGTGATATACATGCTAGAGAGTTTTCAATCTGATCTGACAAAGAACATCTCCAATAATGTAGGCACAAAAGGGGGAAAAGGGTAAATGTAGTTAAAATGTTTCCTGAAACAAAGCAATGACTTACTCTGATAATTTCTATGTAATCAGAGACATGGCCATCCAGTACATAGTATTCCTTGGCTTCTGTAATCCATTTCTGACCAGCTAGGAACAATTCACGGGCCTAAATGCAATAAAAGAAGTATTCTGTTTGACAAACAGTAACACTGACGGTAGTAATTCATGTCGTATCTTTGATTCGTTTTGTTCTATTAAAACTCTTCGATGAAAACAAATGCATGTCACCTCGTCAAAAGTCACCACACATTTGTCTGTGACTCTGCTTTCCAACGACGTCAGCTCTAAGCCTTCAAACTGCAATGTCAGCTTTTTCATCTTTTCGTCATCCGATTCAGTATTCTCCTGTTCGGAGGATTCCCGCGCCGCTGACTGCATTTCGTCAGCCGTCGCATCCCTGTTGTCAAGTTGGTTTTCGGTCTCAGCCACCCCTAAGGAAGCATCCCTGTCATTGGACAGTCTGCTTACTTCCTCTGCGAGTTTATCTCTGACAAGGGAGAACAGCACAAGCAATGACTATATCAACAATATCACCCGGGCAAAGTTTTCACCCATGATTCATGTTCTCTGAGGGTAAACTTTAGCCAGCCAGTGGACACACCTAGACCCTCATCAAGGAGGATTGCTTTTGTTGACTCCACATCTCTCACAGTGCAAAGCAACTCGCTTATTGTTATAATATGGCAGCTATTGAAGATACCCACAATCCATCTGCCAACTCTCCTTCAGACAATGAAGTGAACAGCCCCAACAGCCTATTTTGCAGCTTTTCAGTCCCAAATCCAACGCCTAAAGTTTTGTCAACCGTTGTTGAGTCATATCAAATTCACTTGGGCACAACCCCAAAGGTAACTACTGCTGCTTAACCCTAACAGTCCTCGATCGTTGATCAGTTGAAGAACTGAGGACTCTAAGAGTTAATGAAACAAAGTATGCTGACCATTAGCCCTAACCCCCTAGGCCCTTTTTGCTAGGGACCCTCCTCCAGAATCCTCCAATTTGGGGGGTGAAAAAATTGCATTCTCCCTCAATCCTCCGAAATCCTCCTAAATTTCTTGAAAATGTTACTTGGAGGTGTGCCTACTGCCTCAATCCTTCCAAATCCTCCCGCAATTCCTGTCATTATGTTAAGGCAGTGCAAACGGCATTCTTGAGAAGTGCCCTTGATTCAAAAGAAATACTAGGCTGAATTTATGCATGACTGACCAAGAACAACACAAAGCCTAACCCACCACCTTCACTCGTGGCGTCCTTCGCAATCAGCCAAGCACTTTTGCCATTCACCCTCAATCCTCCAAAATCCTCCAAAGCTGCCCGAAGGATTTTGGAGGATTGAGGAAGGTTAGGGTTAACCCTAGAAAAAATGGATGAAGTTTCACTGACCTACCAAATGCGTTTAAACTAATTTAGACTGGTTCTCAACAACCTTTTTCCACACATAAACATTTTTCCCAGCTATACGGCAGTAATGCCAGGCAGAAAGGGAACGTTATGACAATTCTGCTGATGGTTCAGTAAGACAAGTCTTCTTACTTTGACAGGTTGAGCAGAGCTAGACAGTATTTCAGCCAGCACCTTGCAATGTCTGCTTTGTGACGTTTGATCTTGTCAATGTCGTCGTCGTACTGATCAGCCTCAGTTTCAACAGCTGGGAGTTTCTCCAGCGTTTCAGCATAGATTCGGGTTGCACTCGCTGAGAAGGATTGAAAGAAATATGCTACCTTCATCATTCAAAGCAACAGAGAAAGAGTGGGAACGTTTACTGTCTCAACAGAGACAATCATTCCAGAGCACGTCAATTACCTGAAGTCTAGCTTTATTCATTACTGAAATATAATCTCAACATCTAGAAAACATCTCAAACTTTGGCATGCTCTAGAATGTTCAAACAAGAACAGTATTGACTCTAATTGGGTACACCTGTAATTTCTACTAGGAACCAGACAAGTTCCCAAATGGGAACAGTGGCCAGTGCATGCATATTTTACCCATAGCCCTTTCCTATATATAGACATGACAAATTCCTTGAAGGAAATCCGTGTTCCTGAAAGGAGCATTACAGTTCCCTTTCTATAACACATCAGTGAGTGAAGTATTTCCTGATGCGTCCATTCGTACATTTGTGGACTGATTGCGCACAAACAACTCCATCAAACTTCTATAAACCACACCTTTATTAAACAAACTATTGGATTGGAGAGATAGAAGGTTTCAAGTTGGGTTCCATTCTTCACCAATGCTCTCTAGACAAGACGTCACAATGTGATTCACAAGTACCGAGGGTAACATGTGGAAAGCTGAGCATAACAGCTGGTTGCAGGGAGTGGAAAGAAATACCTTAATGTAAATCATATCCAGTAAACTGTTCTCACCTAAACAATGGCGTGCCTGGGTATAGTCATCCTGGGTGATGTAGTACTGTGATAGCGTGGCACAATTCAAAGCCCAGTCCATAGCCTCGTACTGATTGGTCTCCAATTGACGTTTTAACGTCTCATGGCAATGACTGGCTGACTGTGGATATCAATGAACTGGTATCTGAGCCCAATATCATTGATTACACTAAAAACAGTGTTTTACGTCATACATGAGGTCTATTCACAATACCTCACTTAGCAGAGCCGCTGCTGAGAAAAATTATTCGGAAACTTTTACAATTAGGCCACATCATATAAACACACGTTCACATTACATACCTCGTGTGGAAACTCCTCTCTTTTCATGAGGTTTTTAAACAAATCGGTGCCATTACTCATTTTTCTTAGGTTTCTACTCATTTTTCTTACGTTTCTAAGCTAGATTTTTGTTTATGGTTTTTGCGAGAGACAACAATGACCTTACAACATCTCTAAACCTGTTGCTCAGAGAGGGGGAAAACCATGTGTGGACTTGGCTTAGTCCACACAACCTGAATAATGGGACCATCTCTGGTCCTCACAAAGAGGCAAGGTTTGCACAGCCACACAGTCAGTGTTCTGAGTATTATGTACAAATTACAGTGAGCAAGGCAGTTGGGGGGAAAAAAAAAAAAACGTCACTTTTCACTGAGACGCCAAATAGTTTTCCAATTCCTGTGCAAAGATGTACTTGCTCCACGCACACATTTAAGGTGACACAAGGACAAATCACCTTGTTGCCGTCTTCTTGCTGTAAACATGAGGTATAAAATGCCTGACATTTTGGTCTGTATCCTGTGTTAGCTAATCTATTGCTACTACTCACTGCAACGTCTTTGAACCCCTGGATTTGTCCCAGCCAATCCCTGTGCCTGCCTCACCTTCTTGCTGTCTCCTAGATTACCATAGACCTGGGCTAGGTAGTACAGCGTATGTGTGTATGCCTTCTCAAATTTCTGCTGTCTCTGGTGGTCGGTCAATGTGTTTTCTTCCGCTACAAAAAGCCTGCAACAATAACAACAACTTTTACTTCACCATTTTCACTTATTGTTGGCCGGGGGACCGATATTTGGACAAAGTGGACGAGCAACGTGCTTGTCTTGTGTATCCATGTGCCTTCCATTGTCCTTGTCAGGCGATGGTGATCTACAAAAAGAAATTTGCAATGTTCCAAATTTTTTTACATATATTTATTACTCCTGCATTATAGATTTTTCCATCAGAACAAATTTCTTTTTTGAGCCAACTTGATTAGAACAGCTCCCTCAAACACATGGACTTAGGATACAAGGGCAAATATCTCCTTGGACAAAGACTGTATCATACAACTGCACGCTCCACTGATTAGAAGCACCCATTGGCTAGTATGCCGAACTCTGTGTTTATTCCCAGTCTGATGGTTCAGGGGTGTGGTTTAAGATGCCAAGACATTGCACTAATGAACACGATTGGTCACTCTCCCTGCCGTTGCTATGACACTGACCAATGATAATGATTTTACGTTTGTTGCAAAGGTAAAGGAGAGAACTTACTCGTTGATTCCATGAGGTGCAACGCCGATTTCATGCTTGTACTTTTTGTATACATTCTCTGCTTCCTACAAAACAAGCCGAAAAAGCACCATTCACAATCATTTGACAATGTGGCCTGCCAAGGGCAAACAATCAACTCTCAGAAAAGTGTAACTGTGGTAACTCTTTTTCATTTTTCTTACTTTGGAATAAAGTTTTGGAAATAACCTAACTAGATAAGAATTCTTAATGTCCTCAAATTTCATGGGATTAAACTGGTCAGGGTTCGTTTTAACCCCCTTCCAGCCAACAATGCATCCTAACAGCCAGCAAGGTAGAATTTTTATGCCTAGACGTTCTCCTCACCAGTAGTATCTCCAACGCCCTCCGTAGTTCCCTCCTTCCACTCCACAATATTCCCAGCTGGTTGAGGGTGGCTACCACCAGCCCAACTGCCCTGGTGTCTAGGGAGTACTCCTCTAGCATCTTACGGCAGGCAGTCAGGTAATCTTCCCCCGAGGAGGTTTCTTCAGTGTCCACAAAATTAACGCCCAGGTGGTAGCGAAGGCATGCAAGCAACAGATGCAGGTCTGGAAACAGAATGAACAAATTAAGTTCAAATCTACTTTCCTGGAAAGGTTTCAGCAAATTCCGAATGGACTCAAGAAGTTGGTCAATGATTACACTTCAGGATTTCCTGACTGCATTTACTTATCAGCAAGGCTGTGTAAGCATTTTCTTGGCAAGCATGCAGTTCTGGACCACAGATGTCATATAAAAAAGTCTGAATTTGCAATGCTGTTGTATTGACTGAAGACATAGGTGGCCATCTTACCATGCCGAATACAAAGGCGATCATTGCCACGCATGCCATTGCAACTACTTTTGTCTTGGGTGGTTTAATTAATAATGGTGTGCAAGCCTTTGTAGTTACTATCTTTGTACTCAGCATGATAACAGTGGCACAGTAAGATGGCAGCCGATGGCTTCAATGACCTCTAATTAAAGACATTGCAAGTCCTGATTTTTAAAAAGAGCCCTGCCCTGGTCCAAAACATTCAATTTTAATTTCCAGAGATATCTGGCTGTTCAATAACATGTATTCATTAGCCTGAAAGGAGAACAATCTCAACAAATTTGTAAACAAACTTCAAAGTCCACATTATAAACAATGCCAAAGAGTTTTAGCATGAGGGCCACGTATGTCAGGAATTGTTGGTGAAAACCCAGTTCTGGAAGTAGTTTGTCATGTGCTGGTTCCATTTTTACCCGTGTCCTCGGGAGCTTGTTGGCCAATGTGAACTCCATGGTATTTCTCCAGCTTGGCACGCAGATCTTGCAGAATCTTCCTAGCTTCATACTTAGATTTGAAGGGATTGGTCTCTGGGTCATTTTTGGAATCCTACAAAATAACAATAGAATATTCTTTTATGCCGGTGCTTTTCCATTGCCACATCTTTTCTCCTAAGTCAAAACATTCCGAGTTTCAAAACTCTGGATGACAGAATCTTTAGTGTTTAAATTTTGAAATCATACAAAAAATACAGAATTTAATAAGTCCAAAGCCATTTTAAAGTTAACTAGTAAAGCAGTGGCACACCTGAGATTTGTTGTTGGGGAAGGTTTGGACCAGAATTTATCTCCCAAAATAGCTCAGGCTGCTCAAGCTTCTCCGCCCCACCAACTGGACCAAGAGGACTAGGATGTACATGTACAACTATACCACATCTGGTGGTAAAAGACGTGGGTACAGGCCTATTTAAGTGTATCTTCACTTTTCAGCAAGTACGGGTACAAAAAATAAAAGACGAAAAAAATGCTGGTTGCATCACTATGGTAAAGTACAATTTCATCTATGTCTAGAAGACAGACACAGTTCTTGGGATAGCCCCGCCCTTCCCTACTGATCCTAATATGCTGGTGCTTGAAACCTCAGCAGCCAGCCCAAGCCCTTAACGTCAGGCCAGCACATGCTTTGTGGTGCTTAAGTTACACTACACCAGGGTGACCTGACCTGGGGGAGACGGAATTGGGTTTTCTCACAACATGCTGGGGAAATCCAACTTGAATAAGGCTATAACCTAATCATAGCTCGGAGGATTTTTTTTTCGAAGGGAAGTAAAGTTAGAACTTTCAACAAAGCGAAGGTTCCACAAGGCATGATAATTGATACGAAGACCGGTGGCATTGCTAGGATTTTACTAGTGGGGGAACACAGGGGGCACTAGCATCTTATGGGGGGGCACTAGCATCTTA
>NW_019091369.1:1411107-1472388 GCF_001949145.1 Acanthaster planci | reverse complement strand
GCATCTTATGGGGGGCACTAGCATCTTATGGGGGGGCACCAGCTTTCAGTCATGTCAGTGGTGTGGTTTTTGTTAGCCTTTTTCAATATTCATTGGGTACACCATACAGTATGACTTTCATTCATCCGGTTTTTTTTAGGGGGGCCACTGGAATTAGAGGGGGCCACATCCCCCCGTGGCTATGCTACTGATAAAGACTAGTATAAACGTTAGGAAGACTAGGGCAAAATGCCTGACGGACGTGACTTACCCCCAGAACTGTGGGGTCCGACGTCCGCTCCGTCGGACCCCACAGTTCTGGGGGTAGGACATGATGTAGGACGTGACTAGTCAATCATGATGACTGTTTAAGTTCATGAGGTTTGAGTCCATTTTCTTCTAAGCTATTGACTAGTTTTGCTGAACTACAATAACACTACACTGAACCATCACTATCCACCAAACAAGTGAATGCAAACCTCCTCCGAAAGCTTTCTGGCCTCCTCAAATTTCGAGAAACCTTCGCTACCCAGAAAACCACTGTATGCCGCCATCGTTTACGGTCTTGTTGTGAAGATTCATTTTAGCAAACCGCGCCCTCTAGAGGCGAGGAGTTACCAGGCTCTCCCTCACACCAGGGTGTGGAAAAGCCGCCTTCAAAGGAGATATACCGTGTACGTTCTGATCGAATGTTCCAACTTTTTTTATTCAGACTGGTACGATACCGATATTTTACATGAAGGTTACTTGACAAGTTTGCCTCTAGCTTGACGAGTGGCGTAATTCAAGATCGGATCCAGAACCAAACTGGGGGGGGGGGCGATAAACCTGTTCAGAGGGGCCAAGAATAGAAAGTTTTTCGCGTAACTTCTCATGACTTTTCTGAGGGGTAGGGCAACATTTGGGAGCTTTTTTACAAGCTTTTTGCATTGGGAAAGATGTTTTGGCTCCTGGAAGGGTGGCTCCGTTAAGCCCACCCCCTCAACACTGGTGGTAAGTGGATGTCAACCCCCCCCATGCTGCTGGCCTTTTTGAATTCTGGCAATGAGTAAAAACATACAACCCATAGTTCATTACGCTGTTGTTGCCCAAAGTAAGTTCTCCTGCATGCGCTTAGATATATATCGCCGCCCAAAGTTTACGCTAGCGCCACTGCATATGAGACCACAGAACAAGTTTGAAGAACTTCGTCGAATAAAAGTGTACTTGCCGTGCCGGGCGTAACTTCCGCGAGATATGCCAGAGCTCTTGCAAAGGGGTAACAAACAGTATTCCGTTATTTGATAATTCCATGATTAAGACTTTTGTGGGTAAAATCCCGTGTAGCCCCAACAAGGGTAGCATTTTCTTGAGGAAGCAAAGTGTTGCAGAAATGTAAATGAGGGAAAATTCCCCGCTTTTGATTTCAATAGACTGAGATGTTCTCAAGTGTGCTGGCTCGCTGCCTACCTATATATACACCGGCTGAAACATTTGAGGAAAAAATGACAGTAGTGGGAGGGTAGTGGTGAATCGAATTCGTACAGAGCTGAGCTTAGAACAAACACCCACTCGTATATAAGGTGTTGACTCAGTGATTTTTTTTTCTCTTGGGGAAATTTACAAACATGGGCGTAAATCCGGGATGGGGGTGGGGGATATATCGCTCCCCTATTTTGGACGGGGATGGCCTTAGTGGACCATTTCCACCTCATCAGTTCTTATTTTATGCTAAGCAAAGATGAAGTGGTCAAGAGAAGTACATGGGAAAAAAGTAAAAAGTTAACTCAAGAATACACCACCGTAAGGTTTCATATTGGAGTGGATGGACGTATACGATAAGACTAACGAACTAACATTACGACACTTTTCATACGTTTTGGATATTTTTTCAAGCAATCCCAATTACTTTCGGCCATTTCAGTTAGTGTCGAGTTGAAGAGCTAACGGTAACATACTTTCATAGATCCAGTGCCATAGGCTCAAATTTTTATAGAAAAGGAAAGGGAAAGGGGCCAAAAAAGCAATATTTTATAGGCATGCATATAACATAGGTTAGCCTTCAAGTTAATGTAATACATGACGATAGCATCAGGGGAAAAACAGGGATCCTAAAACTACTTATATTTCGAGGGTGGCTGAGGAACACAAGTGACAGTGTCAGATGCCCCCCCCCACACCTAACCGGTCGTCCCCCACCCCTCTTTCCATTCGCCAGCACAGTTTGCGCCACTTGTTAGAAGAAAGTTGGACGGGTAAGTTGGGCGTGCTTACCAAGACAGAACTCTCTCTTGATATTGCTGACATTGATCCAAAGACGGCGATCGATTTGAAGGGATAGTTAGTAGCCTGAAAAAGGTTACTCCAAACCTTTCAGCCCACGAAGCAGTAATCAAAGCTTATCTTGACTTGCTTTTCCTTTAAGATAACCAAGACTCATTGTGGGCGTTTTCAACCAGATTACCTGGGAAACGTTTTTGAAGTGTTTAAGGAGTCCTTTAAATCAAGTTTAAAAAAAGTACACAAACAATGGTTTTATGAGTAAAAATAATGATAAGCAAATTAAGTTAATCAACCGCTACAATATAAGAAACCGACGTTTTCTTAAAATCGAAATAAAAAGAGAGAACACTTAACTCTGAATCATTCTTGTGTTCAAGATGCCCCAAGTGAAGTTACGGAGTAGTGGGTTGCTCCAATCTCATTAATCTCTGTCCCTAGAGATCGAGTGTTAAATGCACATTGCAATGCAATGCAATTAGTTGGTCTGATCCCCAACCGATCCACCTCTGTGAGATACACAGCGTCTATGGGAAAACTCGGGAAACCCAGGTCCAATATGTGAGAACCTGAGGACAATGTTGTCGGGTATTTTTTTTATTTGGGTGATCAGACTGCTTTCTGACTGCAAATACACTGCAAGAACAATTCATGACCCGACAAAATCTGCAGAGAAACTTAAAAAAATAAATAAAAAATACACACACCATTTTGGACCCCCGATTGGCAATCATGCATTATTCATAGGCGTCTTTCTATTACTCATTTTGATGGGTACATTAATTGATGGGTACATCGTCAACCTAAATACTTCTGTCAACACTCGTCACATGGATACACTTGTTTTCAACCATCTATATGCTAGAACTCTAAGACTTAAGAACACTTTATTTCCTCGGGTCTGGAGTAACCTGCCAACCAGTGTCAAAGATGCCCTCACTTTGGATTCATTTAAGCATTTCAGTACCTACTTGTGTGACCACTTTCAGGGTATTTAAGTGACATGTGCCCTTTACTTCTTGCCATAATCTTATCAATATTGATTTTATTGTATTTTTAAGCCATTATCCTTCCTATTTATAGTTCTATTATTCTTCATACATCGTTTCTTTGTTGACATTTTATTGAGATTTCCTTTGATATATCCTTGAGAAATGCAATTACATCTGTAACTCAAACGGATCTTTTTTTTTTCTGATCGCCATTCTTTTCCCTTATGAAACATCCCAATTTTTGGGCCACCTAGTAAGGATTCTAGTCTCATCGTATTCATGGTTTTGTTTTTCAATACTTCTTATACTACTTTCTTTTTTCCCAGTGATTCTCTTGCCATTATAGTTTTCTGCCTGTTTCTAATGTTTTTTTGTTCCACTTTAAGGATGGATTAATTGGCTTTCGAGCTACAGTGGTTTATTTTCACTTTTATTAATCCTGGCCACCTTAAAGTGGGTTCTTTTGGCTTGTTGTTTGATGTTTGTCTTTTTCTTTGTAATATACATGTTCTAGTCTGTTTTGTGCACTCTTGTTTGGCTGAATAAATAATAATAATCTGTTTCTCACGAACAAACATAGAAAAGCTTAACATGGCGGTGAAAGTGAGGATTAATTCCACGTGCCGTATAAAGTACTACGATTTTTTTTCAGGTAAAATTATAAATATAAACTAACCCAACCAAACATTAATTTAACCAATATTGTTTGAATCGAGTTTGTTTCTTTCGTCTTCTTTAGTGTTTTCCTCATTCTGCTACTTTTATTATTGTTGTTGTTTGCTCTGTTAAACTATCATGTGGAAATTGGAAAGAGTTACAAAGATTTGTGACGATGCGCACCACGTGATGCCTTACTAGTGTTTTTTTTTTTTTCGAAGGGGTCATCGGGATCAAGGGTTGTTCCGCACATTGACTCTTACCGGAAGTTACCGGATAATACTGGACGGGGTTGAGGAGGAACAATCGTATCTGACTGGGAAATATTCATTTATGCAGCACACAGCCAGAGGCGAGATGAAGCACAAAAAACGCGAGCTTCACCTTTGCACAAAAGTGAGCATCTACTTTGAAAAGTTCAAAGCCTGTCCTCTTAAATCCGCAGAAGAGTTCCGGGCTCTACGAGCTTATTACTGACGCACGGAATTCGCCAAAAGTTACTTTGATTCATTACATTACCATGGGAATTTCCAATGTCTTAGGCATGATCAGATTGACGTAAAATCAGTGACTTCTGAATATTGGTACGGTACCAGTGGAAGATAAGTTAACGCCCCCCTCGCCAATCACCTTAATTAAAACCACAAAATGGCACCAGCAATGTGCCTAGGCGCCTAGGTACGGGACATGGACATGGGACCCCCCCAAGATTTTTAAGTTTTCGGCTTGTTATGAAGCAGAGAATATCTTACATGCAAATTGTTTTCGTCAAGGAGCTTGTCCATTAAATAGACGAGGACGGAAGGGGTTTTCATTTCCGTTGCATTTAACACCACACGTTCCGGTGGGGTAAATAGTACAAAGCAGTGCAGAAAGTGCTATTCCGATAACTTGCTTCTACCATAGTACAAATGAACAACCGACTTCACATCGGAGCAGTTGCAATGTATACATGCATAACGCCGACAATCGCACCATTACACGTATTTCAAGCTTATTGGGGTTAAAGAAGTTGGTCTTTCGTTGGTGTTTTTCGGACAGTCTTTATAGGCCTGGACGATGTCAGTTTTGTTGTTTTTACATTGGTTTTGAATTTTTAATGCTCTTTACATTTCATATTTAACCAAGTCTGAATTTTTCTCTGATAAATGCACTTTATTGATAAGTTAAATTATAAAAGTGAACGTGTCGTAGGCGATGTCGGATCCCACTCAATGTGCCTAATCATATATAACGAGAAATCCTCCGCGTGTATAACGAGTGGAAATTTATGGGCTTCTTTAACAGAGGGGTAAGGTTGTTTGGCTTGTGTAAATGTGAAAACGGCCATTTTGACAGTTTTTAAGCAGTCATCGACCTCCGTAAAATTGAGGGGGAGGGGAACACACCCATCTCGCGGAAGCAATATATGATGAGAGGCGGCGCTCTTTGCACGATTTCTGTAGTTTGCACGACATTAACTAAAGTAAGGGCAAAAGGCACTCGTGAAAAAAAGGGGAGGGGGCTCATAATGGGGGATAAAGTATACTTGTCACAAAATATGCGGGGTGAGTACAAAATCCTTCCCCTCTGAAGCCACGCCAATTCCTGCCCATGTCCTGCTGTCATACATTATGACACAGCTTATTAGTCTGTTCGCTGTTATGATATTAAACGAGAGCATTGGTTCTATTATTCTGGACAGGTAAACAGACTTAAAATGTGTACACAACTGTATGTCCGAAATAAAAGTTGAGACTTAAGGTCGTGCATGACGCCATTTTGTTCCCACAAATGTTGGCACCGCAAAAGATGGCACAGTTGACAGTGTCCTGCATAAATACACGTCAAGTATGTCCATATGGCCTAGAGGTTAGTTTTCGCGGTGGACTCTCGAGCCAAAACAGCTTCTAAATCTGAACGTATCACAACGCTCTCTTTTCTGAGGACTGTTCCTTTTGCTTACAAACCTTGACCGCCATTTTGTTTAGGCGGCTAGACTTGGCAAAAAGTTTATCCACATTTCGTAATACCATTCTCCCTAAAATGCACATTAATTTTACTGCACCTTTTTAAAATGGGAGGCCTTTTGATTTAGTAATTAGTTGTTTATCATTTGGTGTTGAAATAGATTCTTAAAAACAATTTATGAATTATTATTTATGAATTATTCTAATTTCTATATGAATTATTCTATACGCGCGGCATAGTTTTGCCGTTTACTGATTGGCAGAAACGCCACTGCGTCCTGTCCAGATGACACAAGGTGCAGAGGCTAGAAAAGATTACAGTCGTAGTTTTTCCGACCACCAAAGGTTTGCAATCTAACAGTGTACAAACAAAAATAATCATTCACAAAGTGCTACAAATCTTACATTCAGACACCAGACAATTTATACTATTTCACCACATGAAGGTATCCCATTTAAAAACAAAGACAGACATAATTAAGTTGCTTTTAAAAGGAAAGCGTTTCGCTGAACTCTCTGCAAACCTTCCAACCAACTTGTTCAAGTAAACCCAGAAAAAAAAAATGCATTCGCTTGTACTCCCCACTCGATCCGTGTTTTTGTTTTTATTTTTTGTTTGAGTGACTGACTGCAATTAATACTAACAATGCAGATTTGCGTGCACTCTTCGTGCACAGAACGGAGATGTTGGATCACGGCGCAAGTTCATCAAACAGGGCGCTCAGTGAAAAAAAAAACCCTGTTCTTGGAGTCATAACGTTAACAGAAATTGGAAATCTTCAATTCCCTTATATAATTTCTTTTGAAGTCATTGATATTCTAGAACCCGAATTAGCAGGAAAACCATTTTAAGCAGATTATAGGGAACATCAAGAGTAGATTTCCAACTCGTGCGACACCGCCCAGAACTTGGCGGAAAAACTCAAATTTTCTCCAGCTTTACACCAAGGGTAGTTAGGTTTTGATGTTTTATGAATGCTCTTTTGTTGAGATTTTGTAAGCGCTCGTTCAGTTCCATGTTTAGGTTTTAGAAAAATATCTGTCACCATTCTCATATTTATCATCCTTTGCAGCTGAATGGTTCTCGATTCAGGGAAGGGCTCTTTATATCTTTCTCAAAAACTTAAAATTACGGACCAATGAAACTTAGTGTTAAAAACTTTTTTGCCAATAACCTTCGCTGGGGCACGTGGTTGCAACGAGTTGATTCATTGTGAGTCCGGGAAATTAGTTGGCACACATTACCAAATTGAACACTTCCGAACTTATCTTGCCGCCAAAAATAGTACAGGGTCAAAATGTGGGGAAGCCCTTTTTCACACGCCTGTGCTTCAGACGATTGGGGCCCTGGCTGACCGTAACCATGTACCCGATTACTTTGGAACCATGCGGGTTGATGTGTAGTGTGTGCGGTAGCATATTATATACATGTACAGTGTTGCAGGTGGATGTGGAATACATGTACAGTACATGTACATGTACCGTACGTGTACAGTACATGCCCCGTTCTACTATAATGCGTGTACGCAGAGCACACGTACAAAAATATGCCTCTCGTGCGCTACATTATGGAAAGTGCCATCCCATAATGATATTTCTGGCTCTTCCGGAACCGACGCCTCCAACAGTTTCATGCATATTTTCGCATTTCTACTTGTATAGAAGGAAAATGACTTGGAAAATAGGCAAGATATATGTAAATGTTCTAGTTTAGTTTATTTTATACGTGGGTTTTAGGGATAAAGAGAGAATATGGTGAGAGAATTTTTGAAAAATGTCAATATTTCCGGCGGGGTAAGATTCCTATCCGAACACTGCCATCATGGCTGGATTTATAGTCAGACATCGGCTGATTTGTCCAGGCAGTTTCTTGCCTTGATGAACTCTAAATGCTGAGAAAAAATTTACATATTAATACATTCAACCCTATTGAATTTACATGTCGATTCTGCGTTTACCAAAGTCTAACCAATCAGACCATGGAAAGGTAAAATCGTCATGTTAAAAAAGAACCAATCAAATCTCAGAGATTGTACAGTCATTGCTTGTCGTCATCCATGAGGTGAGGTTTCCAGTCTAGGTAGGAATCTTGCTCGTTTCCCATCTTACACCACACCCAGCGTTGTAGGTCCCCTTTCGACTCTCCTGGCGTCAGAATTGTACAGGAATTACCAGTTTATTCAGGGCACTACATCGGACAAACGGGGCCAATTCGGGATCCCCGATTTGCTATAATTTCTGGGGAACGCTACGGCTTGAGAATAGCCTCTAGTTGTGGGTGCTAGGAGTGGAAAATCGGCGTTTTTCTGCGCTGGTCACAATCTCCACAGAGAGTAAATTGCAGCCTGGCCGGCAACCCCCATTCAACATGGCTTGTTGTTTGAGCGAAGAAGCTAAAGAAGCCAAGAGAATCAACCAAGAAATTGAGAAACAGCTACGCAAAGATAAACGCGATGCGCGTCGAGAGCTCAAGCTACTTCTTCTTGGTAAGTTGGAGAAAAAATGGAAAAAATATGGGAGTGGTGCGAGCCTGTTTTGAAGGGGAATTATTCCTCGTTTGATGCGGGAAAGATGCTGTGCTGTGTAGTTAGTGTGAACGGGCGTGAAAGCTTACGGGCTTGTTATGCTAATGTTGACATGGTCGAGCCGTCAGCCATTCCCATCTTTGGTGATGTGACGAAGAAATTGCGAGATTTGTGTGTGGAAAGAGGGCCTCATGGAGCGAAAATACCATCAGCGTGTTTGCCTGAAACCTTTGGAAGAGATGCTGTGCCACAGTGCAAGGATCTTGTGGATTATATCTAAATGGAGATGAAATCATCAGATGTCTGCTTGGGGAGATTCACTGACATCACATGAACAAAATGGAGGACTGAAGCCCCATGTAGGCCTACCCGTCATGATGGGAACCACAAATTATAATCATCCAACATGTTCAATACACAGTTTACCATGCAAAATATGATCTAACATAAGTCTGTTAAAAACCAAAGGTTACATTCTAACCACTAGTCATTTTTTAATTTTGATATTAAATTGAATTTACAGTTGACAGCAGCTGTGAATAGCCTATACATATAATTTTAACTTTAAGTCATACAAATCTACAAATACGCAAGAAACAAATTATTCTTTACCAGTAATAAAGTATTCTCAAAGAACAGTCGGCACCAATTTTAGTTCATCCCTATCAGGTGAAGTAAATACAAATTCAATACAGAAACTCGATGTTTTTCTCTCAAACTGTGGAATACAAATAAAATCTTACTTGAGAGATGGCCTCGTGTTTTTTTTTTTTTGAGATATTTATTTGAGGAGTTTGTGTCTGATACGTGTTAATGTAACCATTGAATGCCCCTCTTATTACCCCGTTGGTGTAGTGTTCATGCTCTTCAAACTCTGGACATTATTCACATAAAATTTTGGCATTTGGGCAAGTGTGTAGTGTGTGAGATCTCCCAATCTGGGGAAATCTAAGTTGCATGGGGCTTGGAGGAAGAAAATATGCCCTGGAAACATAAAATTGAAGCGAGGGTTAACATCGTTTAGTTTGGCTTCCGATTGTGCTAAGATGGTGTCTTTGTAGTCCTCAAGAGGTTTATGTTCATCCCAAAATGTTTAAAATTGTTTGTAGTGTTTTGAATAGTATTTGAAGTGTGATTGTGTTGAAGACGAAAATAGTGATACTACGTACCTGAGCTTGGGATACTGGATTGGTCGGTCTAGGGCTTAGGTCAGGTAATGGCTTGCATCAATGAATGGAGTTTCTTGGCTGTGGTTTGATCAGGTGTGACTGCAGGCATATCAGTCAATTGCATTCTTTACTTAGGACTATATACTGAAATACTGAAATGTCAGTCCTCATGCACTAATGAGTAGGCCAGTGGACATGTTGCAGCAAATCTTTTTGTCTTTTTGAAATCATTTCATGTGTTAATAAACTTAAACATGAGGGTATTATAGTCGTTACTGGTCCCTGTTTGAGTGGTATATTGTAAAAATCATTTTAATGTTGCACAGGTTGATATAAAATTCATGCATGCCAAGGTTTATGATCATTTTAAAATTTAGACTTTTCCTCAAAGCATGTAGAAATTCATTTCTAAACTATACATGTGACGCCTATACTAGTATGTCATGCAACATTACATTGTAAGGTCAAACAGCCCTTCCTTTCTCGTGTGAAACCGACGTGTTTACCTTTTTTTTTTAATGCTTTCAGGGTGGGTGGAAATGGGTGGCTGGAGATGGTTGGGTGGTTATAGAACATACAAAATATACATGTATGAAAAAATCTCATTACATCAAGTTGTATGTTTGCCATCCACCTGACTTCCCACCTACCCCTACTCACCCCAAAAGCAAAAAAGGTCAATATGACCAATGTGTTTGTGAATCTTGAAAAAAATGCAAAGACACAGAACAACAAAGCCAGATTTCGGCTTTAGAGCAACTACAGTTGCGAGGCTAAATTGTTCATTCTCTCATGGATGACCAAAGTCCTGAAGATTCATGCAGGCATAAAAACAATTGCACTACACGTGAGGTAATGATTGATTCCTGAATTATTTATGTTGCTTTTGTGAATACCATCCGTGCTATGTATAATTTTGTGTGGTCGAATTTAATTGGCAAGGATTTCATTGTTTTTTTATGACAAAAAATGCTTGCAGGATGTTTTGTCAATAAGAGACATGAGGTGGAGCTTAAAACAGGTAGTGTAAAGTGCATGTATACGTAGGACCAGTGGTTTTTCACTTCAGTGTACAATGGCAAAAAATCAACATAATCTTGTATGCTTACATGTACGTTTGTTGTGACATGCAGATTTTGAAACAAATGTTAAGAGAAATAAACATGTTTCTGTAAACCTGAATCAGTCAATTTCAATAATATAATATTGCACACGCTCTACACACTCAGGTCAAAAAATATATACATTTTGAGAAAAAGTATACAGTGTTGGGTTTTTGTATTTGATTTCCATAATGCTGCTACTTGAATTGTTTTAACCGTTTACATGTAACAGGATTCAATGTGAAATTATAAGGTTGAAAAATGCTAAAATTTTTATTTTTGGAAACGTGGTTCTAATGGTAGAAAGTTGGAACATACAGTTTATCAGTTGGTTGATATTTTTTTTCACATTTTCTGTCAAATGGAAAAAAGAAATTAATGAAATGGAAAGAATGATTGGATTTAGGGAAATACATGAACATTTAAATTTATGTGTGGCAGTGGTTAAACATTTATTTGAAAGAATTTTGGCACAACTGTAATTTTTCATTTTTACAATAGCAGTTGATTTTTTGTGTGTGTACATGTACATGTATTATGTTGTGTGACACTGACTGGGCTCTCTAATGTCATACCCACTCACAAATGTGCAAATTCTTTTAGAGATACATAGACCTAAGTGTTTTGTTTTGTAGAGCAGTCCGGTATTAGTTAAGGCCTCTACGATGGGAGTGCAACAGCACGTCTTAATTATCATTCTGCTGGAGAGATGAAGATGATTTTTGTTTAGATTACAGGATCACCAACACACATGTACTTGTAAATGTATTTAAAACAATTTTTATTTTATTGTGAAGGAGAGTCATAAATTCACCCATCAGTGGAAGCTTAAAGCACCAACATACATCCATCGCGATGCGCACATGCAGAAAACACCTGTTAACCGTAAAATTCCCTACCCACATTTCTCATGTTAACATTTCTCAGTACGGCATTCTTTTGCCTTTGAACATATGTTCTCCACAGCTTTTGTATTCATGTACATGCACGTCGGCATGCATTTTATGTCAGATGACATACATAAACATCAAAATGAATTGCATGCATGTGTTTATATTGCATTTATAAATTGTGCATAGTTATGACAGAGTTAATGGTATGCAGGCTGTATGCTATTGCAATCGAGGATGTAGTCTGTTCATGTTTTAAATGTATGTACACGTACAGGTACATGTATATACACTTGATACATACATTTGTAGCACGGCATGTACCGTAGATGGAAGGCTATCTTCCTTTTTTAAGTAAAAGGAAGTGTAGCTAAATGTCATCATCTCTGCATCACCTGATTTAATCTTGTAAAGATGGCACCAGAATAAACATCTGCATTACATGTACGTGTGTAGAGTTCAGAAATTCCTTATGAAGGTGGATTAGATTATTCACTTTCTGCATGGCGGCTGTTACGCTGTGTTGGGACAAGTGATTCTGTGGCACTTGATTGACAACTAATCAGTCAGATGAGAGATTTATTTCAGGTATTATGTCATCGAAGTTTAAGGCACAGGCTGTCCCAAAACCTGAGGTTTCATTGTAGAGCACAATATCTCTATTTTATAAATACCTCAGACAATCTCCCCATTCAACATTGTGCAACTTGACTATGGATTAACATATGATAATGCCCGCTGA
The DNA here is from genome assembly GCF_001949145.1 of Acanthaster planci. Next base: position 1,460,123 of record NW_019091369.1, on the reverse strand, counting down.
GAAGTGATTGTGCCCGCTGCGTTAATCACGCGTTGGTACCTGGATGCGAGACAGTTCAATGGATTCTGATTGGTCAAGAGTCCCTGTGCACTCGGCTCGCCATGCCCACCAAGTCCATATAAGGAGATTCTATTGGACAACTTGCCAGAGGAATATACCATAAAATGGACAGGGGTGTGCAGGAAAATGAAAGTAAAATTCGTTTGAAATCCATCATATGTTGACTTCTTTGACTGACTATAAAAGGTATTTATGAATGGGAATAAATATTTGCTTGGCTGGTCTTAAACTTATATTAAAGACTGGGTCAGGAGACTAAATGCATCCATTCTCCTGAGCGAGTCTTAAACGCACCGGCCAAGCACATACTTATTCCCATATTTTAAACTACTTCCAGACGCATCAGACCAGATGGAACCACACCAGCACAGACTTTGGTCAACCCAAACATGCATGTACCATGTACCCCATGTATGATTGGGTTTTCTTTTCACTGAGCTTTGTCCAACCTTCTGGCTTCATTTCATTTGAGGCCTAGCGAAACCCAAAACTCAGACTTGGTCTTTTCTTAATCGTAAACATTGTACGGGCAAGGTCTGTGAATTTTTTCCCTTTGATTTCACAATGAATTGGACAACACACATGTAGAACTGTTGCTGCATTAGGTTGAAAAATTGAGAGCCGTTGTCTGAAGTTTGTGCAGAAAACTTAAGAATGCCAAGCATCGAATTGTGTTGGTATTGATTATACAAGTTTCATATGTAGGAGCCTTGGTTAACTAGCCTAATGTGAGAAGAGAAATACTTTACTGTGTTGTGTGCATCGTACATGCATGTACACACATACATGTATGTTCATGTTGTATGCATGTACATCGTAAGAACGCATACCGTGCATATGGTAGAACATTCGAGGCTTCCCCTGTACATGTATTAAATATGTGTAGAAGAATTCCAGAAAAATTTACATAGTCCTTGGTGTAGAATAATAATTATATATACATATATACCCGAGCGTTCATGGATGTACTTGCCTTATTGTAATTACTGTTTTTTACATTGGATTTTGTAACTAGAGCATATTCCTGTGAGTTTGATCTTACATAACATTTGAGAGATATTTCATTCCTTTAGGATACCCTTAATCTGCATAAATGGTCTTCCACGTCTCCATGTTTCAAATGTGTGTCCTTAAGTTACCAGCACTCATTACCATCCTAAAAACTAAGGATTTTTACTTTGATATCAGCATAAAACAACATTTGTTACGCATTTAATGTACATGTACACATACCGGTACGTGCAAAAGCACCTCAAAGTGGAGATTTCGTCTGTATTCAAAACGTGATCACTTTTATTTTTCATTGTGAAGAGACAGTTTGAAAAGAACAGCGAGTAGTCTGTGAATGTACATGTAAGCTTTTTGCTTAGCAAAAGCCTTTGGGGTCAGGGTACAGTAACTAAAATTCCTGAGGTCGTCCAGTTGAAATTTACATTTTTAGTGTGGCTGTAAAACATGTAGACAGTGATTTTGCCATACTGGTACGTGCTTTTGTATATACATTTGTTATTTATTCTCCCAAACTGATTTCGCACAAAGCTTATTCTGTGGTCAGAGGTTACATGTGTTTAACATGTCATAACGGTTACGGATCAAACTGTAAGGCAGTAGCCACTGTTGACGATTCCTTTGTCCTTTTATACAATTCTTGTACTTTGACACAGACAAAAGAGCTGTCCTCGTTACTGTGAGTGAACACATGCAGCTGCAAAGGCTGCTGTTTGCTTTCGTTTTTCAAAACAACGTTTGCATCAATATTCTGTTGTGGCCCACGTGGCCCAATATTATTGAATTAATTGGAAGCATTGGTGAATAAAGTTTGTTTATATTCCCTTTATTTGGATTTAATGAGACGGTTGTTTTCACCACCTCATACAGTAATTTACATTCAGAAAAGAAAGGAAGGAGTAGGCTGTTGGTAATGTAAAGATGAAAAAGTGATGAGAACGTTTTCCATAACTCAATTACTTTTGTGTATTCTTTCCTTGCATCTTGATTAATTTGCCCTAGTGTAGAAAGAGCAAGTTTATTTCTAAAGTGGGTTAACTGTTCAGATTGGTTGATATCAGAGAACATCTTTCATGGAAAGGATTGTGTTACTCTTGCACGATTTTACGAAAAGGGCAAAAAGGAAGCTTGCAAAAGGATGAGAAATAATTCTAATTGTAGTGGTTGGAATTGCTTTGACTTCTCATAGTTAATACACCTCCCATTGATTCCATAATGCTGGCTTGTAACCATGGTAACACCAATGAAGATTGGAGCACTTCCTTTTTTGTTTGATGTGGTCACTGTTGATGTCTTGCATAAGTATAGACATACATGTGTCCTTTCAATGTTTTATTATTATTAATATCTGACCATTTCAAAGGTCGTGAAAGAAGATGTCCCAGTCCACCCAAGCCATCCAACGTTTGCGCCCAATCCTGCCCCTACATTGTATTTGCCCCAGCAGTTTGCTGGTTTTGTGGATGTTTCAGAGTAACGTTATATCATGATAATACAAGAACTGATTGTTTTGTATAGTTCCTTTGCTGCCTTAAACAGGTCGTTAGGATACTTTTTGTTCGTGTGACTGGCACTGTAGCTGTACATAGATGGTCCTACATTGGCTCCTTTAACCCTAACCCTAGATAATACTACAAATTACTACTTGTAGTAAAATGTAATACTGAGCGCTGTCGCTTGTAAGAGGACATGACTTCATTGTTCTGTGAGGACATAAGATACAATAGATAAGACAATGTACCATACAGTGCTGTGGCACTATGAATGCATGGCTTTATTGTTCTCTGTACAAGTAACAATGGAAGGAACCTAGCCAGAAGTAGTAATCTGTAGCGCTAGGTCCTTCAGGCTCAGGCTACTACCTAGTATTTTGTAGTACTGTGTAGTGTAAGCCAAACAATATGCTTGGTAGTTAGGGTTAAGAAGGCCACGCTATGCCATCTGTTGTGTCAACCTGTATTTTGTACATCATGGCAATAATAATTCAGTTCCTAGTAGCTTTGCATCAATTTTTGCTCCATTATAAAAAGACTACCAGCAAAAAGTCACAGTTGTGTGCATATTTCTTGTTACAGCTTTCCTTCCAAGGTTTGCCTGACATGACACTAGAAAACAATTTTTGGTGTGGTATTTTAGTTATTTCAAAGTCCCTGCGCTGCCCAAGACCACCACCCCACCCTGTCCAGCACTGTATTTTATTTACAGATTCACCACTCAATAACAATAGTGTAATATAATTGTTAATGGGTTAAAGACTTTCTAATGTCCACAAAAAGAAGACATGGATTGATACTGTACATCTATTTTCTCATTGCCACATGTAAAGACATTTGCCAATGTTTTATAACAATGAGGACATTTGTTAGCCCTAATTTCATTAGCGTGAGCATTTTAATATTGCACATAAAGGTAGACAGGTTTCGTCTAAGATATTCATGCGTGCCAACCATCAAATGACATGGTCATATTCATGTGAAATAAGCTGCATCTTGTATTGGGAAATACATGTACAGTACATGTACATGTATGTGGGCATTTCAATTAAAAAACCCTCCTTTTGCTGTAACCGTCAAAAATAGTAAAAAATTCCTTCCACTTCCCCATGTATAATGCATATATGTAGACATATCATGTCACTTGACTGATTTTGACTGACAGGACAACTGTGTTGAGAATGCATCTTTTCTTAACGAGGAATGAGAAGAGTGTGAATGCTTACAGTTGTTTAGAGAAACAGCCTCATGAAAAGAAAGTCTGTGGAATTGGTTTTGTTTGTTATTTTCGTGGATTAGTTTTTAAAATTTTTTTTGTTGCATGCATGAAATGCGTTTGAGTTTTCGGTGCCATGCTAACCTCTTTGTGTGGCTTGAAGGACATTTGCTTATTTTTTTTCTCTGTAGTTGGAAAGTTTTTAACTTTTGTATCAAATGATGATATTTCCCTCTAACATTCCAAAGCAAAATTGCTTTTTGTAGGATGTCCACCAAGTGACATTTAAGTGGGTGTTGAAAGAGGAGATGCTTACATACAACAGGTTGTGACACCTGCTGACATTTAGCATTCTGTAATAGAAAATGGACACTCCCAAAATGGAAAGTTGTCATTGCCATGGTTTCCTTTGTCCTCATTGCGTTATTGATTTATAAACAGATGTGTTGAAATACCACAGAACACATTTTACATATATCGTACCAGTACATTTATGAAAATGAATAGATGAATTACAGTGTATGATGGGTGTCGTGATAAATGCAGGCTTGTCGGAGGCAGCAGTCGTACTTCTAATTGTGTGTGTGGGGGGGTGGGGATTCAGGGAAATTCCCCTGGTGCACGGAAACACATGCGAGACCGACACCGTATGTTGAAAGTGGTTGTCTATTTCATGATGATAGGTGTGGTCATGCCTGTAGTTTGCATTACCATGCATTGTAATGCAATACACATAACCCTTTCAGGGAAAATCATTTTAATTGAATTGAAATTCAGTGATGGAAGGCAAAGGTTTCTTTACCATAAGTTTGTTGCTTTGTTCACTTTTTGTTTCTAGGGTGTTACTATTCTATGGATTCTTTTCTTGCAAGAGGTCTTAAAGTACATGTACATGCATGTGTGGAAATACACTGGTACATCGGCACTCATTGCTCTTACAACTGTAGAACTGTTCATTAATTTTCCCCACCCCCCCAGATCTATGTTCACTGTGGTGATGCTTTGATGCCTGAAAAGTGACCAAGTTGATATCTGTGATCTAGCTTATATCAAGTTAGCCAAATTCGTCCATGTCGGGTGGACTGACTTGAGGAAGTCGGTGGACTGACGGAGGGAAAACTAGAGATTCCGAGGGTATTCTGAGAACATGCGAAAATGTACATGTACATGTACCTGCAGTGTGCGTAGATGCTGTTGATGGGAAATTCTCCCTTCACTTAAGCAGACTATACTGCAACATTAATTCCTTTTATTGTGGAAAAGTGGCTTCTTCTACTGTGTATTTCAGAACAGTGCATGTGTTCTACACGTATGTCTCCTGATTCCATGTTGGTGACTAATATTTCTTCCAGCAGCCTTCTAAAAATGTTGAAACCAACGTACATGTAGTATTGTAGATACGATACATGCATTTATTTAGTTTCTTTATTGTGTGGGTCCTTAATTTTAATAAATACATGGACATATACTATAACTGTGTACATGTACACTGTAACTATTTGCATTGAATTGTCTTGGAGAATTACACTTTTATATGTAATGCTGATGAATGCAAATTTATTAATATACATCGTAAGTCTAAACTATACATGTATACTTTAGGGCTGAGTCATGTGTTTATTGTTAATTACTTGCAGGGGTGTGAGAATTCAGCTTTTTAGCTGATTTCAGCTTTTTTATTCATAGATGTTGACCCCGAATTTCAGCTTTTTTGTACACCTGGACTGTTACAAAAGTATGGGAACTTATTACGTTTCAGCTGTGTGCTGGCTAGTTTCAGCTTTAAGTTAACGTTGCCACTCACAGCCCTGTACATGTACTTGTTTACTTTCATTTTGTGAAGCCCATGCATGTATTGGTTGTCTATTGTACTGCCCCACACTCTGGATTGCAGCACAAGGTTCCTAAACAATGAAACATCAGAATTTTGATTTTGATGAAAAAAAATCACCTTCAACGTTCCCTCTTGTTAAGCATTTTAACCAGAATGATTATATACATACGGTATATAGAGAGTACTTGCGGCAAAATACATGTATGTACATGTAGGCTACTTGTGAATAAAATGTCTCAAACTCTCAATTGGGTTAGCACCTTCAACGTGTACATGTACCTGAACACGGAACTTTTTATGATCAAGGAAGTAATTTTGAAGAGATACATGTAATTCCCGATGAACAGGAAATGTAATATGTAGGAGGATACTTTGCCGGTACCAGTAGGTGTAAACCTGGCACGACTTCGATTTCCACCCACTAATTCTTTTCCTGTCGCACGTACACGACTTGGAGGTCAGAACCACTAAGCTAGAAACTTCCGTCTGTTAGATGAATGTCATTTTGTTGGTGGTGTCCTGAGATTTCTAGGTGAATGAACAAAGCAGGCAGAATAGGTAAGGAGACAGAGAGTGGGAACAACGAGCCATTTCAGTTTCTCAAAAAGGCTAGATCATGTTGAGGAAAAAAACAAACCAGCTTGACCATGTCGAGAACATGTACATGAATGTGTAAGGTGGTACATGTATACGGCTTCCTGGATAGGGCCAACATGGTGCACTTACATGTATTACTGTTCTTGGATGTTCTTCAACGCACTTTATATTGAGCATGCATTGTTGGGATATCAAACTCATTGTTGAAAGTAGCTTTCAAGAAATCTTTTCAGGGAATAAAGAATTTCCATTTTAGTTTAATATGCTTCAAGAAACCTACAATTTTGTTGAGCAATTAATAGTTTCATTTACTACACTTCATACATATTCGTGAGCAAATCGGGTACGTCATTGGCCAATTCCACCTCCAGAGTGCAAAATTAGACCCAAAAAGTGCTCAGACAAAATGTCATCACGCAACCACTTTAGTTCTGCTATTACCTGCTTTTGATCTGCTATATTATGTAAAAGACAGAGTTGTAAGGTGCAGTGTCAGGGGTCACAATTCACTTTTTTTCCTGGTCCTACCAGAACTGCACACGCAGCCGCATTGAGCAATCCTTGTTCGGGTGCAGGCCACAACGTTTCTTGATTTTGTTTAGTTTGCGCAATTGGGCAGGCCATGTCATAAATCTACTTGCTTGAATTGGATCAACACTAGCCAAAGATTTCTCAGAATCCACAATTATTGTTATTTAACTGAGGCCTACTGCATATATGCAGTCTTTTATTAGGTGTAAAAAAATACATGGCGTAGTTGTGCTGTGCATTCCTCTCAAAAATTGGGTCGGTCATGTTGGTAGGTTGGAAGGTTTTTTTTGTTTGGGGGCAATTTTGTGCTGATTGAATGGCATCGGGGGGGGGGCATAGCCTCCAAAAGTATCTCAAAGAGTGATGAACACCTGTCTTTAATCTATGTAAAAATTTCTACATATGGCAATTCACGAGAAAATTATGAACAATTCACACAGTCAAGACAGCAACCATGATGGCAAATTGGCCAACACTGTCCGTGTATCACGTGATAAGCGTGCATGATGCATTCAGACCAGCGGGCGCTAAACCTTGTGCCATGAGCAGAACAACCTCAAATTACACTCGCGAACACAGAAGATACAGACATAAATAAGAGACCAAGTTCTGTGAATTAGCTCGCAGAAAAGCTCTTGCAACATAACATCGATGTCTTTCCGGCCTGCAGCCTTTTGCATCCGCAGCGTGCACCCCCGATGAAGAGTGCTTATGCACAGTACATCCAGTACAGACTAATAGCGGTTGCTACAATTTCATAACACATTCTTTTGCATGGGTGCGGCGCAGCAGGAACCAGCGCACACTCTCAAAACAGAGGAGACTGCCAACACATCATGTTGAAAGGTTTTTCTCAGAATTGCAAAATGTTTGATGAAGATGGTTCTGGGGTTGGCCTCCTTACTGCAACACACCACAAGTGCACAGCACATCTCCACAAAGCTGCTTGGTTTTCTGTCGTAGATCCTGCCCCGTCATGTGTTTGTGGTGTTCACGAAATACAGAGTTGTGCATGGACTGCACAGGCTTGAGCAGGGAATGTTGGGGCCCACCCTGCTTAAGTATGCACATATGCGGGTTTGACCTTGACTTGGCTGAACTTTGTGGAGTCCTGTCTGTGCATACAGTACGTTACCATAGGGAGAGGACTTTGCTAGGGATGCAGGATCATCGTTACAAGCATTGGAATGATGATGAAGCACATGCTTGCAATCAGATTATCCAGGAAGCATTGGAGCAGGAGTACGTGTAATAAAAGGAATTGCCTGAGCTGGAGTGATTATGGGAGATCCGCGTATAATACATACCATGGAGATTGGCATTGGTAACTGTTCAGTGTAGGCAGTTTTCAGAATTACTGCCGTGAATCCTTCAAGGATAATTCTAACATACATGTATTCCCAAACCCTTTGAATGGAATGTCAGCTGTCTGGTTCACATCCACAGCAAGTTGGATTTTTTTTTTTAATCAGTCAGGGCTCAAAAAAAAAGATACTGAAGGCACTTTAAAATTGGAAATGCATGTATTAATCAGTCTGGAGTATTACCATATTTTGAGGGGCTATTACATCACAAATCTCACACAATCTGACCAGTCTCAAGGCTTGTTCTACGTGTTGCAGCCTACAACAAATTGTATGGGTGTTTCCATGATATGGGATGCTTTTCTTAAACGTTGCAGCATATGGAACAGAAAATTTCCAACTGCAAAAATTTGATTGGCTATGCAAAAAAGCTGACTACAGACAAATACCAGAACTTCTAAAACACATTTGTAACGATGGGATTTAAAGTTCATTATTGCCAACTTTAGATATTTTAAGTTGAATTTGGACAAAAATTGCTGCATCAGTAGGGAAAGGTCACTATGCCCATATATGGTAATACTATAGACTGTTAATGGAGCGTAACAGAACATTGGACTGCGGTGGGAGCATCCATTTTGTTGTGCATTTGTTAAGAGTTTTGATGACGTGTGTAGCAATCACCGAAATAAAGGTTTTTCCAGGTCGTCATAAACCATGTGTGTGGTAAGGTCAATGAGAATCGCTGTAGGAGGCAAAGTGTTGATTGGTTTTTTTTAATCGTTGGCAATAGGTTGCCATGGGGACAACAAACAAACTGAAATACAATTTGTGTAAATCCAGTTTGTTGGAGCGGATGTAAATGAGGATGTGCTGTTCATGTTGGATATATCACTTTGATCTGCTTGCGTTCCTGTGTCGTGCTGGCAGGTTTTTTTTATTTTGAAATTAGGCCTCAGTCTCCAAACCCAAACCAATGATTTCATGGATTTGGTTGGGGCTCAGGGATGATTTTTCATTGGTCAGTAGCACATTTTTAGTTTGTCATAAGAGTCGTAAAATCAGTCACAGCTGAAGCATATTGTATGCACAGTTTTGGGCTGAAAACTTTTTTATTCCAGTAGAGCATATGTGCATGTATACCGGTACGTGTCTGCTTTTGTTGAATGAAAATTGCCTGTGTCACACACAGACCCTTTGGGCCAGCTATGGTAACATGTTTCAAGTTCTTTCAACAAACTAAGATGAGACAGAAAGATGAATGTTTGTCCAGCAGGACTTAAACATTGTAATGATAGGCTCGTAGGATGTGAAGTGGGTTCAGTCATGCAGCTTTGGAATGAACTCACCTGATTTGTTAGCCATGCTCTGGAACATACAGCAATACTTGAGGGCGCTGTTTATGTACATGTACGGCAAGTAAACGACACTTGCTGCATCAAGTACGGGAGTTTGTGCTCAAGTTTGTTTTATGGTTGCGCTTTTGCAGCAAAATGTGACCAGTTTGGACATGTGACCAGTTTTGGCATGTCGCTGCCCTTTGTTAATTTTATCTGCCCATAGTTAATTTCATAGCTTTCACGCATACATGTGTATTCCGGTGTGCTCTCCGCCGGGTACAGTTGCATGAAAGGGGGAAGTTGTGGTATTTCGAACCCCTCTGGCTTTCTGTTTGAGAAGGAGAGCATATTAAACAGCAGCCTTGGTACCATCCTCCAGAGATGAGATTATCATGAAGATGATTTCACCGAACCTGAAGGTTACTTCAGTATTCTTTCCAGGCTGGGACAGCGAACAAGTTCAGATAGCTATTGTTTGAAATCACAGCCTCCCTTTTCTTTTTCCTACATAGTGTTTTCAAAATCTGACATTCAGAAGCCGTCTTTCCTCCGCAAAACTGACCCTTTTTTATCTTTCTGTCTGGTTTTTACAGGAACTGGGGAGAGTGGAAAAAGCACATTCATCAAACAGATGAGGATCATCCACGGATCGGGGTACTCGGAAGAAGACCGGAAAACATTCACCAAACTGGTATACCAGAACATCTTCATGGCAGCAAATGCAATGATCAGAGCCATGGATACGTTGAAGATTCCCTATGGTGACCCTACGAATGAGGTCAGTCATCTTTTCGAACCTTCCAAGTTCTACTCTCACTTGATTTATGAGTTTTGGGTTTAAAATGTGATCAGGTGGAAAGTGTTTGATTTGAGGTTTAGTTTTGTTTGGTGGAGTGATTTAGATTCGTAGTAAGAAATTGAGTGCACCAATATGAAAATCACCCATCTTTGGGGGAGAGAGGCCTTATTTCATTTTTTTTCCCTTTTAATGTCACATTCTTGTTTGACTGCACATGCTGGTTGCACAGTCTTTTAGGAAGAATCTGGAGAGATAGTCATTTTCTAAGAATCACTGATTGTACCATCCTGTGATGTTGGGACCGACTATTAACACAACACTAAGCCCAACTCAGAATGTTATGACTGTGGCTAGGTAACACACTCACCTTTGAAATCCACTGCCTAGTAGCATCAGCCACTTTCCGTAGACAGGTGCTTCACTCCTAGCCGTAGCCAGTTGTTTCAAACAAGGCAAAACTCTTGGCTCGCAGGGAAGTTGTTGTATACTCATCTATAAGGTTCCTGATCTGATATCTCTTACATGGGGCTCAGCTTGAAATGGATGGCTACAGTTCAGCAGTTTAAATTTAAATTGAGATTGAAAAGCAAACTTAATATCTGGAAATGAGTCCATTTGAAATGTTTTACTGGCCTACTGCAACATAATAACAAGTTGGATGACATTTTCAACAAGTTTTCAGATTGCCAGAGGCAATAGAAACCTTGATTTTTCAGAATTGGGCATATTTCATGCATACAGAAATAACAGGAAATAGTTCTGGAACCGTTGGGAATAGTTTGACAACTTTGCCAACCATAAAATTAAATTAAGATAGCTGTAATAACTTGGCCATTGCTGCATTCAGTTAGCACCACTCAACAGATACATGTACATGGAAATGACAGGGAAACACGCTTGTAGATTTTGTTGGAGCAGCTGGAAAAACATCACACTCGTGTTCAACTGGTTGATGTCTGTCTTAGATATTGCACCAGTACCTGACTGAATTGACCATGTTAAGAATTTCAAGTAACACAAAGGAACACAACCAAGTTGGCATGGACAGTCTCTTCTAATAAGTGGGCCTGTACTATTCCAACATGTTTTATACTTGTAAGCGTGAAAGCATGTCACCTGGCTAGGTTAGGAACTTCTGAACCAGTCAAAACAAGTTCTGTATGGCGTTATGCACAAGTGATGTTGGACCTAGGCCTGTCAAAGGAGATGATTAAAAAAAAAAGAAAGTGTTAAATTCCCACTGGAAAGGTCCATATCTTTGAAGCAGTGCTGCGATATAACCTGCCATCCATGGATTGGAAACATGATGGATGGAGTGATAAGATATGAGACTGATTTCTTCGGATTAATGCATGGGGAATGATTTCTGCACACCTGATGTCCCTCGTTTGTTCTATGCCTAACTTAAAAAAAAAGAGAACTAAAATATTAAAAGTGAAATAAAATCCTACATCTGTTACAAGTAGTGTGTCAAACACTCTGTTATGTAGCATGTGACTTGATGTCTGAATTTTTTTTCATATGAAGCTCTAATCCTTGAGAGATTACACGAGTGGAAAAGGTGAAAGTTTTAGGGTCAGTCTGGGTACTGAATACTTTATAAATTCTAATACATCAAAGAATGGTGGATGACAATGTGTGACAGGGTTTCTTACCATGTGTAGGATTTGATTCGTCAATTATTGTAACTCATCTCCCTCCCCCGTTTTTAATCAAGAATTATCCCAAATCTACTAAAGTTCAAGATGGTAGCAAATACATGTAGATGTATGTGCCATTGAAAGGGACTTGGATATGAATGTTCATGTGAAGCTCAGACGCTCTTAAAATGGACATGTTCAGCTTTTGATTCGTGTTTAGCTTGAACTGAAAACCAGTGTTTTGTGATCAATCTCTGTGTATTTGTAATTACTGCAGTGCGTCTCTCAATGCTCTCCTTTCAGAACTCCAACCTGTCATGATTTAGGTACCATCTACACCAAGTCAGAAAATAAAACATGTCCGAAAGTCTGGAAAAATCTGTTAGTTCTGTATTCCCACCAAATACGGTGTTTTTTCTCGCAAGTTTCATGTGTGATGTATTACTTGTCGACTTTGCCCTTGATCCTAGGTTGCATGGGTGTGAGGAGGAAACAAGTACAGTGATAAGGAAAAGATAAATGAGATTCAGACAGTACAAGTATAAACATACTTCAAGTGATAATGATTCACGCTCAGCCAAGTGTGAAGCTCATGTAAGCTGTACAAGAGTGGGAAAGTCGCCCTTGACTACATTGCATAGTTACAGCTGGGAACTGTTTACCCCACTGACCCTTGTGCTCTTGGCAATGCTCATGGTCTCTGGTTCCCCCCCCCCTCAGGGTCAGATTATTTGGTGCATTGTCAGGTTTGACCTTACAAATCAAATGAGTATTCACTGAAGAGTAACTTTGCATGGGGGGGCTGCTTTGTATGCTTGTTGGTCTTTTCATTCATAATAAACAAGATATGTTCAGTGAAAGATTATGGGGTGGGATTAAAAACTTGTTTGCTTTGAAGGTGGATGTGTCTTTCACCTCTTGGGCCTGCACGTTTAAATGGCATAGTATGGAAATGATCGATATAGGCATTTTTTGCTTAATTATACATTAACTCAATAGTACAAGTCACACTGGGAATCAGTCTGCATACCCCATGAAAATAACTAGTGCTGCAGCTGAACCGCTGTACTGAATCAGAAATCATTGAACGTGGCACTTTCGAACCGAACCAACCTGGTTGGTGTGGATGTTCAGCTTTCACATGACATGGCATTGATAGCACGTGGAATGCATGCAAGAAAACTTGAAACAAAAGCAAGCACAACGAAAAATGGGTAATGAGCCGCGCTGGTGCTTGGCACATGTGTGTGTACACATGTGTTTGTACACATGTGCGTGTACACATGTGCGTGTACACATGTGCGTGTACACATGTGCGTGTACACATGTGCGTGTGCACATGTGCGTGTGCACATGTGCGTGTGCACATGTGCGTGTGCACATGTGCGTGTACACATGTGCGTGTACACATGTTTTGTAAATATACATGTACAGTAAACACACCATGGCCCCGCATCATGTGATGGTTGTAAAAAGCACGTGGTGAGAATTCACTAATCATCACCGGACAACATGCAAAGTACGGCATTTCTGCTATATACAGTACAACACGAAATTCTCACTACATCCAGTTGTGCTTATGTACTGGTATATTAAGATATTAGCACTATGTTTGTCAATCTCTGAAAACCACACCTGTACATTACATATTGGGCCAATGATGTCATAAATGGCATTGCAAAAGGAATTTTGATTGGATGCTGATCATAGTTGGACTTACGCTCAATTGAAGGCAACTCCGGAGGGAATACTGATTTTGCCAGCACTGCAGTGCGCAACAAGATTGGTTCACGTGGTGACCTAACTTGTCTTTCATTTAATCATGTTTGATAGAAGTTATAGTGTTAATATGTTGAAATGGAATTTTGCCAGATCTTAAATTGTTCACAAATCTCAAATAACAAAATACTGTTATCCATTCAAAAAAAAAAAAAAGACAGATGGAAAATTGCTCCTTGGGCCACGTGGGCACCATCCTGGAAAAGAGTGCTGACTTGATATCAAGGTTCTTCTTCACATACATAGTTTTGCAGTTGAATTTGTTTCATGAAAAATAACCAAAACACAATTCGCATGAAAGCTAATTTGATCTTGTATCCTATAGAGGAGGAAACTCCCATTTGAACTTGCTGTTTTTCTGTTTTCACATATCCTATGATCATTTTGTTGAGTCAAGCGTGGTCCAAACACAACCACTTTTGGTTGGTAAAACTTGTTCTGAAAATGTCACACCTCTGACAGTAACTTTTTATGGAATTTTAAATCCTGAACAAACTTTGAGGAAACGGCTTAGAAAAACAAGTGTTAAAATTGAAGTTGCTGGTAGATGGGGATGAAGGAGATTCATTGTTGGTAAAATGAAGGCGTTTTACATGCAGAAGTACAGTACGGCACGTTGGTGGTGAGCTCTTCAATGTCTTAATGTGTAGTGTGCGTGTACGTACATGTGTGTACATGTCCGAACCCGAACCGAACCATACATGTAGTTCAGCAAAAGTTTTCCAAACCGATCCTGAACGGAACCTGGGCACCAACTTGCAGCACTAGTTTTAACCTTACACATACCGGGGGTACCGGCACGTGTACCAAACAATTCTTCACCGTTCATCCAGGAAACACTACAATAATTGTTTTTGAATTCATACTGTCTCAAATGAATTCGTTGTTTTTATGTGGGTACTTTTGAAGGGTTTTGATTTGGTATTCATGGAATAAGCATGATATTCACAGTCTTGCCTTTATCTACCACCTGACAGGTTCCTTTTTTAGCACAGCAGATGTTTCTGGTTCTCAAGGTCATCGTACTTTTCCCACTGCTTCCCTGGCACTCCTTTGTTTCACTGTATCCATTTCATGCTTGGGGAAACCGGTGCACAGCTACATGTAGTTGTTACTAGTTGCCACTGGTAACCACTGGTTCCCTGCGTCTCTTGTGGGTCAAGGTGGAACCTTGTTCAGCCAGCAAGGGTGGCCGTCTCCAGGATTATAATTTCCGTGTTCTGGAGATGACTTGAATGAGCTGACTCAGATGATTATGTCTCCTCTTCCTCCTGCATTGTAATTTGATTGAGGAGGACACTGACTGGTCATGTAGCGATTGAAAGGTTTAGCAGAGGGGTTGGGCAGATGCAACCTCTCCCTTGCATCGAATCTAACTCAATCCCTTGGCTGTTACAGCGAGGAAATGGGAAATCAAATTTAGAAGAATGTATTGTGTGGAGCCAAGGTTTTTTCCCCGTTGTTTTAAAAGTTCTTGGTTCATTCCCTGGAACAGCTTTGTGATTTTTACATTTGACAGATTACGAAAAGATTTTAGGCTCAAATTAGATGAATACTTTGTGCTAATCATTTTCGAAACCAACTTAATCTGTTTAGGGTGAGCCAAGAAATTGTTGGAAAATTTCCACATCTTATTTTTAGTTTGGCCTTGGCAGCGTGACTGCCTGGGATCCATGAGGTCTCCCAGGGAATGCCAGTCATAACCTCCAACAGGGAATTTCGGCTATTGATGGATAGTAATACAGCAACAGTTGCAGTTTTCTTGGGGGTAAAGTCATGTAAGATCCAGTGATTCCCCCTCCCAATTTCATGTTGGCCGTAAGTTGAATGGGTAGATCTGTAGGTACATGTAGTTGACACTTTATTTCCAGAGGATGACCTGCAGTGAGTTTCCATGATAATCTGCCAGTGTCCCAAGAAATTGACTGTGTGTGGTACCTCGACTCGGCAGTGATCCATGACAAGTCATGGCAAAGATCACTCCATGGCGTTTCGCTTGTCGCCAATCGCCCAAACGCTTCTGAAACAACCTGGACAATTCAATATCAAAATGAAGATATAAGATTACACCTGCAACTAGTTTTTCCTATCGATTCTAAACATCCATGCAATAGTATGTTTTAATTTTTTCCCTTCGCGCAGACAGGAAAATCATTGACCGAAGTGTTTGCGTCAGTTTAATGAACACTAATCACAATCACAGCACAAAGATGAATGTGAAACATGTCACAATGGATCACAAACAGAGAGATTACAACTGTGACCTGTCAATTGTAATTACACAGCATCACTGGCTCTATGTAAAACTGTTGATAGAATTTGTTTCCAATTCCTCTGCGCCAAGCATCTGTCAGGAAGCACTTCGTTATTTTATTAGTGAGGACTGTGACATGCATACCATTTCAAGGAAGAAATGAAACTGATGTGATCTGAAAAGGTCGTGTGATGGTGGCTTTTATCATGTTTATCCTTTGTTCAGCAGAAGTTGTTGCCGCTCAAAAAGTGTGTGGGTCGAGCTTTTTCATGGAAAATGATGCTGCACACAGGGAAAAACCAAAACATGACGGCGTAAAATTGATTAAATTTCCAGTAGGTTGTAGGCATCGTGATGTTTTGATCTTCTGGCTGAATTAGATCATATTTAAACTTATGAGAGGCAGATCAGAACTGGGGCAGTGTTTGGCCTGACAATAGGCATTCATGCGGACAATGGCCCGGTCTTGTCGTGTGAGAGGGTTACACGTTTCTGATGTGTCAATGGTTGTTCCTCTTTAGGTCACAGCCACAGAGCTGATGTGGTTTGAGCCTTTTGCGGTCAGAACGCCCGTTGAATGGACGGCCATGTCTATTGGATGTGAACCCTGCTCTTGCATTGTGCAGTTGTTGCGAGCACACTTTTGTGCCGCTGCGCTGTGGATGGTGTCACATGTTTGTTGCTAAGGTCTCACATTTCAACAGTAGGGAGTGGGATACTCTTCAGATGCACTCTCTTCTTTGACGTAAAATGCCACTGAAGGAGAAATAGTGTGCCAGTTTCCTTTTTTGTTTTGTCGGAATTCAAGAACATAGTTAACTCTGGTCCAGAAATATTTAGCTGCCAGACATTCTTAAAACTTTTCTTTCAGTTCCAAAGAAACCATTCATCTGAAGTTAGTAGTTTTTCAGAGTAAAGAAGACATTATTTTTTTTGGCAAAGAAAAAAATGTATTTTATGTGGCAAAATTTAAAATGAATTTGAGAATCTGTAGCAGTGTTTTTAATGGTTCCTTTTGTTCCAAACTATATTTTCATTCAGGTGACCATCGTACTGAAATGTTGTTACATTCTCTGTCGAAAGGTGGGGAAATTCTAAGCATAATAAAGTACAAGGAAGAAATGGCAAATGTTACTGAGCAATATGGGCGATTCACAATAGTGTGCCACCAAGAGTTTGCAACGCGTTGGCCAATCACAATGCGCGAAATCTGTTGTCCATTTCCAAACGCGCATTTGGTCGACAGATTTCGCGCACTGTGATTGGCCCACGCGTTGCAAACTCTTGGTGGGGCACTGCTGTGAAACGGACGTATTTGTTTTTGTCAAGAAAAGCCCCCATAATGAGAATGTCCTGAAACCTCAAGGCCTGTACACATGAATGTCTGACCTGAGAACGTGATTGTATTTCAAGAGATATGTGTCAGTGAATGTTGTTCTCTTTTTGGTTTTCATCCACAGAAAAGGTCTGCAGATATTAGATTAATAGACCACGAGAATGTAACACAGTTTGTAGAACCAAACGTAACGTACATAGAAAGTATATGGAGCGATTCTGGTATACAGGAGTGCTACGACAGAAGGAGAGAATACCAGCTCACTGATTCAGCAAAATAGTAAGTTTCTCCTTTTCCCCATCGACTTACTCCCTCCCGTTTACTCTTCCCCAGCCTAAAATCCCCTGCCACTATCCATCCCCTCCCCAGTCAGTCAGTCTGACCTTGGTGTCATGAGTATGCTGTGCCCAGCATTTTCCAGAAACGGTTCAAAATTCCCAGCAAAGCTTTCAAGCCCGCTTTTCTTTTTCCATTCAGGAACAGGTCTCCATGTTCCAAGGGGTTATTGTCACTTTTTTTCAAAACAGCAAAATAGCTCATTGTGTATACAATTTACGGACGTGATTGTGAATCAAATCAGTTCACTGAATCACATCATATAGCCAATATTCATGTACCTGTACACGTATGTCAGACTCTAGAGATGAAACGTAAGGTGCTAGGTTTCCCATTTTCTAAAATCAAAATTCTATGTTTTCTGGTTTTTTTTTTTTTTGGACATTCAACATTTTGACAAACTCAGCTGGTTCCCAAGGAAATGTGAATCCCTGCACTACAGCTGTGTTACCAGTGATGGTGACGTTACAGTGACATGTACTATATGTATTATACATACTGGTACTGCACTTGCATTTTGGCAATTGGCCAGCAATCACTTGAGGCCTGTACCAGTACAAATATATCTTTAGTAAAAAAAAAAAGACAACGCGACAAAAACTGTTAAGAGTAAATAGCTATCAAAACATTTTTCGAAAGAATATTTTTTCTAAAAGCCTCTTTATTGGCAGTTAAGTTAACCCTAACCTCCCTGCCCTGACCTTTTGCAAGGTACAACACCACCCTCAATCCTGCTGAATCTTCCATTATTTCTGGAATATGCTCCAGGGTGTCTACTGTCTCAATCCTTCCAAATAGTTTTGAGGCGGTGCAAATGGTATCCTGAAGCTATGTGGGTGATTTCCTTTTAAATCTAGACATGAAATTACAAATGTACTTGTTTGCATGGCTGAGCATAAACAACATAAGGTCTAACTCACAATGTACCTTTTTTTCCCATTCTTCCTGAATCCTCCAATTTCCTACAAAACCTCACGGAGGATTTTGGAGTCTTGAGGAGAGTTAGGGTTCATGCAATATGGAATTCCATGTTGTCCTTTTTTTTTCATAACGTTCTGTTGGACTTTGATGAAAAAGAGAATGACATTAAAAAAAAAAACCACACCAAGATTGGGAGCAGGAGTTCTGCCAAATTCTTTTTTTCAAATGGGCAGGAAATGGGTCTAAATACAGCTGCAATCTGTTGCAATTCAGAGGAGGCTGCTTGAAGATAATGCACAAGGTCAGTCGGTTCCCCTCGCTGTAAATAGATGAAGCAACTGTCTCTAAATAGACTCAGCATTTCCCATGCGTCAGAGTGTTGACGTCAAACGAGTTGGAAGTGCATAGACAAACGATGGCGGTATACACACTTGTTTCCTTCGCCTGGTTGCTGTTTGTGCGACAGGTCCTGGGTAGTGGCAGTCATAAGGAAAAACAAAAGAGAATGGTTTTGTAAGATTAATTGAATTGTTTGTTGCCCTTGAAAATGACTGGGGGTTGAATTATTAAAACAGGAATTTAAAATGAGAGAAATCGAAAAAAAGGGGAGAACAAAAATACATGTAAGAAAAAAGTGTTCTGGAAGAGTTCCAATTAAACAAATTAATTACAAGGGAAAGAAAATTGAATAAAGTTAGCGAAATTCCAAATTATAAGTACACAAAGGAATGACAAGGAATTATACATTCTGTGCAAGATTTTCCAATCCCTCTACGGTTGTCTTTTTCGGTTTTAATAGCAAGGACAGTTTCTTTGGGTTTGCAAGTGTGGATTTATGAAATCATTTCTGCAATTCATGCATGGCTGTGCGGCTTTCTCTGTGTTCATCCCTGCCTTGCATTCATTAAGATCACGTGACACCGCCTACACGGGATGTATTATCATTGGGAGGTTGCTGTATGCGCAAGTGTGTGTACGGGCACACGCGGCCTCATCAGTGTACAATGGGAAAGACTCCAGCCTACTCATTCCATCTACATCGTTGCCTCGTGGCCGGCTGCCTTTGCTAGGGCTGTGCTGTGGTACTGGTCTGCTCCTAATTACTGGCTCAAAGTCCAGTGGCTGACACATGCTCAGGGACCATCTCCAAAGTCTTGTCTCTCGGCTAGCAGCAAACCCTTGTAAATGGGGGATGGGGAGTCTTTGGGAAAGCTAGAAAGAAATGAATTTTTTTTTTTAAATTAGGGGAATTAAATAATCAAGAAATTGCCTTGTAAATTTGTCAACATTATAAAAAAATTTTTCATTAACCTTGACAGTCCTGGATCTTTCAATCTGAATATGGTTTGGCACACACCCAAGGGAACTAGTGTTAATATTTCTGCCCAGTATTAATGAAGTGTACTGGTACATGGTATTGCCCTTTTTGGAGAATACATTGTCAGTTTTATGTTTACTTCCCCACATGCTTATATGCATGCTAGTATCATCTCACCTGTAAAAACGCTTTGAATTGTCAGTTTTAAACTATTCATTGAAGTCTTTACATCAAATCTGTGAAATCAAAGTTATTTCGAAGATGTACTTGTATCTACTTTATTCTCACCCAAAGAAAAGTCTTTCACCCACAAAAATATTTGGTAACTCAAAATGTCCTTACTACCGATGCGTGTGTTTAGCTCAAAAGTTTTTATAAGGCGAGTCAAAAAGCAACCGTTGCCAAAGCAGTTCGAAAAAAAATGTAAAAAAGAAGCAAGACTTCAACTGTGACTCATTAATGCCAAGCACACTTTGTCTTTTCGCACTGGGACTTGTAGGCAATGCACGCTGCGATTGTGATTGACTAGTCACATGCACCACTCTGTAACCACAACAAAAGCCTTACTTTTTTAAGCTACTGTTGCTAGCCCAATTGTGGGCCTACTTGTACCTCAGGCATGGACTATGTGGTTGCTGACTTGGCCATGTGACCACATGAGTGGCTGTGGGAAATTGCAGAGCTCTGCGCCCTTAAGCAATTAAAAAGGAAAGGTCATGTCACCAAACATCGGAAATATGAGAATGCACAGGGCATCGCGTTACAGACAAGATATACCAAATGACATGAAACCCAACCAAAAAAAAATTGCCGCATGAGGATGCACAGTTTGAGTAGTTTATTGTTAATCAGTAGAACAGAAATCTTGGGTAAGAACAACATAAATCTCAGTTATATGATTTATGAGCAAAAACATGTACCATTAGAAAAATAGAAGAAAAATCACCACAATAAAGTTAGAGATAGCCACTGCGGAACAAGTTGTTAATGCATGTGTGCTGTATGTGTGGGTGTCACTATGATGTGACTGTATCAAACCTGGGCACTTTCGTTCTTTTAAAAACATGATAAATCTCCAATTTGTTGATCATTCCCCTGAGGTTTGAGCTACCAAGATGTTACAGTACATCCATTGTATGCCAATCACAAGTTTTACGTGTACATGTATATGAACCAGTGCAGGCATGGACAATACATGTGAACATGGTGCTCACGTAACATCAGCGACAAATGTATCGTCTCATTGCTTGTACAGTTGACTCCCGTTATTACAAAATCAGCTATAACGAAATTCCGGTTATAACAAACACATCTTTGGTCCCGGCAAAAACGTGAACATTTCTATGGGGAGAAAATCTGTTACAGTGAAATTGCATTGTAGGAAATTCCTGGTACAATGAAAGGCTTTAGTGACTCTGTTGCCTGAAAACCATTGTTGACGACCTATATATAATGACTGTTTGGGAATCGCAGGGTGAAAACGTGTGCAGTGCACCACACTGGCTCCCGCCGGGCCGACCTGTTGGCAAAGAAGGCATGATGGAAACGTGGCAACCAGTCAATGTACAATTCCTGTCACTACATCGTATACGAATGTTGCTCTACAGTTGGAAGTTGAAAAAACACTGCCAGTTTCCTGTCATCGTGACAAGTGTAGTATATGATTCAAAATCTGTGATTTTTTACATTGATTACACAAAAAACAAAACAAAAATTCCCTTCCCAATTCCGATAAAAATACGCAGCAAATAATTTCGCTTTGCTATTCTCACATCTCAAAAGCCTAACTAATCGTCCAATACTGAATTATTCATGCTGCTGCAAAAAGATCTAGCGTACTCGCCAGTGAGACTGTTTACATGACGTACATTTTGCAAGACACAGCTATCCAATCACAATATTCCCTCGTGACATCATGCTTCTCCAGCGTCCATCTCGCATGCAGGCAGTTGCACCGCAGTAGGCGAGTGAAATTAAAAGTATCGATCAATGGTGTTCATGTAGCTAGTGTCTAAAATCTAAAGTCTGATGGAAAATTAAATAAAAATGTCTCTCCATGACACAATTTGTGTTGAAAAGACTAGCGGTATTTACATGGATGGGAGGCTCCAGTTGATGAGTCTTCACATTCTTGCAGGTACACACAGGCCTGCATGTTGTTTAGTTACTGTTGGCTTCGTTGTCATCCATGGCAATCGAAAGTCTTTTAAAAATCCCTGGATCAATGCTTTCACATGATAAATGCTTTTTATCTCGCATGCACATTAAACATTTTGTCATACGTGCACTTATATGATATTGGTTGTGACATCTGATGAGAAAATAAAAATTTCTTTTTTAAAAACAGGACGTAAGTTCTTACACTTGGCTTCTAATGAAGAAATATCGTGAGATGGCAGTGGATTGACTCAGATTCCTCGGATTGCAAACCATAAGTTTTGACAGTCTCGCTCGTAACAGCTGTACCTACGTGAAGACACGACAAAGGTCGCGACCCCATCCTTGTTCCCTGTTGTAGGAAACATTTCATGCACATGTCGTCCATACACACTGGGTACGAGGCTGTGTTTATATGGTTTTACTGGAACGTATATCAGCAAGTGTAGGCTTAACGCAGTACACCGCACATGTTCGTAACACGTGACGAACAGGACGTGATTGCAATCACCATGAGAAAAGTCTGTAAATTTCATTCGTGGCAACAGTTGCAGATTCCTTGGGCTTCTAAATTTACAGAATGATGTGCTATTTTTAGTTGATTGGGGCAGTTGGGCAAACTAAAACTTTTGGCGGTAATAGAGCAGCATCAGTTTTCACGCTCGTAACCGCTCAGGACACCACATGTGACAAACATTACCATAAACTAAGATGACTTTGCAAAATACATGATCTGTCAGTTATTCAACTGAACATACGTACAAGCATTCAGAAGGCATAACTTACAACATCAAACACAACAGACAAAAAAATCAAACAACATTTACATCAGTCATTACAGACTTTTTAATCCATCATTATTGCCAGGTCACATTTTGGTGTCTCATTTACAACCGTTACCATCATGTTTAGTCCTCATACAAATGTGGCGGTTGTGTTTATGTTAACAATATTATTGCATTTATAACTCCAGTTTTTTTTGAAGCAGGTTTTCATATACCCAGTCTCATGTCTCCCAAGTATTAAATAGTTACACGTTATGACTGTGAAGTTAATTATTCTAAACACATCGCAATATAGTTGATTAATCGTAACCGAGAGATCTTTCTAATATCATTAACATCAACCACCTTTCACGTGTATATATGTACAGTATGTTGTACATGGCATTGTACACAACCTGTTCATTTAATGCATCGAAGCCATTGCACTGCGTTCTGCCTACAGCGAATGTCGGATACAGCGAACGTTTCTACTTGGTCCCACTGATTTTGTAATAACGAGAGTCGACTGTACATTTGAACATTTATTCCTTAATGAGATCAACATGTACGTGTGCGTCAAGGACAGCCAAAATGACCTTGGCTTTATAGCAGCCCGACAGCTCACATAGAATGGCTTTCACAGAGGAGTTATTTTAGCTGCCAAGCACATGAAATGCACCATTCAGAGGCAAGCTTTTCATACATGTACATTGATGAACACACTACTCTGGGTACAAGTTTCTCATTGAATTTTTGCTTACATTTGGCTTAGCATTGTTTGCTGAGCAGGTCCATCAAATTGGCTTTTGTCTGTCAAATCTCTTAGACATATCCGGCTTACATGTATGTAGCACATGTAGGATAACTAAATTACATGCATAAAATCTAGAAAATAAAAAATAAGTTTGAATCATAACCTACTTGTACAGACTACAGTGTTGCTGGGTGTATTAATCCATACTCTCCTCAATCCTCCAGAATCCTCCGGGGGGTTTTGGAGGATTTTGGAGGATTGAGGAAATATGCCCCCCCCCAAAAAAATGTGGCTGATTGCAAAGAATGCATTGTGTCAAGGTTGTGGGTTAGACCTTGTGTTATCTTACGCTCAGCCATACATAAATTAATGTCTACTGTGTTTATGAAATCCTCTTTGTTGCTCCAGGATAGCATTTGCACTGCCTCAACGTAACAACAGGAATTGCTGCAGGATTTTGAAGGATTTAGGCAGTGGGCCCCCTCAAAGGAGCATATTTGAGAAATGTTGGAGCCTTTTACAGAATTAAGGTTGCATGAAATTATTTTGCATGGATAGTTGGAGGATTTTGAGGGATTGAGTAGATTGTCCAGCAAAACAAGTCTGGGAATAAGGATTAATTTACTTAGCACTTGTAAGTTGAGAACCACTCATACAGAACATGCTTCATGCTTCATGTACATCTGCAAAATGGCTTACTACCTGCTTTGCTTAAAAGCGTTTTATGCTTAGCTGCTGAATGAAACGGACCCCTTGTTTTTTGTGTTTACGTGTCCGTTACAGATATTATTCACAGCTTTATTGAAATTAAATCTCAAAAACCTGTCACCGAATCAGATTGATGCTGAGGTTTAATTCCTGTGTCTTCCGTCCTTGAGACCCATGTTCAAGTCCTACCCAGGCAGTACATTGAGTGGGTTTCACTCCCTCCCTGATTCCTTGGGTTTTCCCAAAAATTCTTGTCTTAGGGTTTCTCCAACACGTCTTCATCGTCCTCTTCCTTCCATTGCCGCGTGGGAGAATAGATTGCATGTACGTGTATTTGATAGGACTATACTGCAGAAACTTCATTTATAGATTGTGTAAGATGCAACACCAGTGAAAAGGATCTCCGTGAAGCATTGATTGACTCTGTGTTTTACTTTTCATTTCTCTTCCTCAGCTACCTTTCCGATTTAAGGCGAATCGCTAATGCAAACTACGTTCCCACAGAACAAGATGTATTGAGAGTAAGAGTGCCTACGACAGGCATCATCGAGTACCCATTTGATTTAGACTCCATTATTTTCAGGTTGGTTTTCAGTTAGGCCAGCTCATGGTAGTCTCTGGGGATGCCACATTGTGGCTGTCATCTTAGGTCTTACCCGAATCACTTGGCAACTGCTGGAAATTAGAGTGTGTGTCTGTGAAAGCCACTCACTAGTGTTCTGTGGCCATTTCTCATAGACTTGCTCCAGGCTGAGGCCAAGTGATGTGGATAAAGCCTTATTGTGGCCATCTTGGGGCCGCCATCTTGGGGCAGCCATCTTGGGGCAGCTATATTATGTCCAATTATGGACATTGTTGTTCAGGCTTTAGCCAGAGCCATAGCCAGAGAATGCCCGAGTTAGGTGTGGCCTTTGGTTGCCATATTGCAACAGCCATTTTAGGCGCATCATATGTATAGCAGAGTTGTGACAGCCATGTTTTAGCCACTGTGTTTGTGACCATTGTCTTCAGGCTATTTTGTCTCGGCAACCTCTCAGCAACCATCATGCTGGAGCCATTTTTTAACTGCCATATTGCTACGGCCGTCCTTCAATGGCCATTCAGATTGTCAACCTGGATGTAAACGTTAGCCATAGGTGAACTCAGTTGTTTGAAGGCCAGATTAGGTGTTGTGTAGTCAAGATTTTCATATTTGCATCCTCTCACTAGACTTTCATATCACAAATTTGAAGACATGGGACACTGTATTTGGAAGAACTTCCACGACCAAAAGGACTTTACGGTGCCAAATTTAATGCACTCTACATTGTATCACCTTTTTAATTTGTTCATTTTCCAAGTCCATCTCATCCTCGGAGCAGAAATTATATGGTTTTAAATTTGCTGGTCAAAGGTAGATTAATGCACTGGCACTCCTTATTTGTCTTCCCTATTCTAGAATGGTTGATGTAGGAGGTCAGAGGTCGGAGCGACGTAAGTGGATTCACTGCTTTGAGAACGTCACATCCATCATGTTCCTAGTCGCCTTAAGTGAATATGACCAAGTACTGGTAGAGTCCGATAGCGAGGTATGTATGTCAGCTATGGGGTTATTGCGCTTCTCCCTCATGAGGCCTAAGTGGGACCAAGAGCGGGCGCACTATTCCTAACGGAGGCTCTTTTGTTAGGGACTGAACTTCCGCTGGTTCACAAATGACTATGAAACGCATGCCGTAGGATCGCGTGGCTACCGACAAAGTAAACACTTTCCACCGACATGGCTCTTTCCGACTGATGAAGGGGTGCGTGTGCGCAGGGCGGATGAAGCACTCATTAACAACCTTCAGCTTCAGTACGCTTAGAAATGGTGTTGGTGCTTACTGTATGGTCAGCATTGAGGACCCAGTTGAGCATTCACCAGTTCTTGTGAAACCCTTTCTTTGCGTTTGCTGAAGATGACTTTATGTTGACTGTGTGTTCTTTGTGAATGTGAAAGGAAAGCCGGTTTCATGATGTCAACAAGTGAGTAAAGTTTGTCGCACCTTCAACGTTGTTCTTAACACTAATTTTCTGGGCATTTTTAAGGAATAACCCTCAATCCTGCAGAATTCAATGGTGCTTTCTTATACTTTGTGTATGAACCAGAGATGTAGTGCGCTTATTTAGAAGTCACACCCCTTTGGTGGGACACACCATATGTGGGTACAGGGCTGTGTGCATTTGGTGTGGCCAGGCTGAGCCTGTATGACCTCATTTAGTTTGAATATACATATTTTGTGTGTCCTAGCCACCCAATGGAAACGGTCTCCAGTAGGCTCTCTCTTTGTTGCCATTGAGGGGGTACTTCTACCCAGAATACCTTGTTAATCTTGAAGGATAAGGGCCAAGAAATTCACCTCATTGAACATTGCTTGCTGTTTGACATCATACGAATGATTTTGCCAATCACAGATCTCCTAACAGTGCATTCAGAAAAATAATTCTTCCCAAGAAAGAGCAGAATTTCACTGATAAAAGAATCTTGCATAGTGTAGAAATCCAGTGCTATCACTAGCAGCACAAGTTTGTCATCTGAAGTTGAGGATTGTGAGGTAAGCTTACAAATCAGGCTATGTACATACGTGGTATTCTCAGTGCTTTATTTGAATATTTACTCAAAGCAAGCTCCTTTTTTTCTTCCCTGTTCGTCTGTTTTCTACAGAATCGGATGGAAGAGAGCAAAGCATTGTTTAGGACAATTATCACATATCCCTGGTTCCAGAACTCGTCGGTCATCTTGTTCCTCAACAAGAAAGACCTGCTGGAGGAAAAGATCATGCACTCACATCTTGTAGATTACTTCCCAGAGTTTGATGGTATGTACCCTCAAATATGCCATGGTGAAGGCTAGTTCCTACCTGACATGATCTGAAAAGGCAAAAGCAGATTTGTATGAGTATGAGGTGGTTATTAGAAGGGACAGTATACCCAGTCAGTTTTGTGGATAACCTTCCACAGTCTCAGGGATGCCATACTTTTGTCTAGATTTTTAATAATTACTTGCCCTCCAAAGAAATTTCATTTAAATTTGATACAGTTGGATCTGATGACCTGGGGCACAGTTACAGAAATTTGGGGGAGCATTGTGTGGGAAGCTTGTCAGATTTGAAGTTGGTGTGGCTGTTGCTGATCCTGAGAATCTAGCAAGTTCAAGAATTCAAATGTCAACCAACAAGAAAATTCAGGCGTTCAAATACATGTATCTAGATGTTTTTCTAGAAACCTTCCCAAAGGGACTTGTGGCCCAGTGGCTAGGGTTTGTAACTTCTGATTATGGGGTCTGGGGTTCAAATCCTACCAGCTGGTCACATGTTGTGGTAAGTCACTGTACCCCAACATGCCCTTCCCCACCCTGGAGTAAATGGGTACCTCTGAGGGCAGATACAGTCGTGTTCCCCTATTTGTACCTTAGATGGCAGCATAAGGCAAGTATACTCTGAAGGGAGCTGAGATGGTCTGAGGAGTATGTAGATATTGTGAGCTCACTGAGCAGGGGATAATACAGTCTCGGCACCTGTGAATGAATGACAGATACTGTTAGGTGCTGTGTACCTTATAAATGCTGTCATATTGTTATTGAATCCAGCAAAATCCAACACTCTATCTCTTTTCTTCTACACTCTTAGACAAAATTAGGATGTCAAAGCGCAATCATATGGAAACCAAGCTTGACGTTTCAAGATGAACTTTGACACCTCGTCGTTTACTCTCTGTCTTCCCCCTCCACAGGTCCCCAGCGTGATGCTCAAGCAGCAAGGGAATTCATCCTGAAGATGTTTGTGGAGCTGAACCCGGACAGCGATAAGATCATCTATTCCCATTTTACCTGCGCCACGGACACGGAGAATATTCGCTTTGTGTTTGCGGCTGTCAAGGACACCATTCTCCAGTTGAACCTCAAGGAGTACAATCTGGTGTAGTGTTAGAGCGAGCGAGCGAGAGAGTGCGTGATTTTTGTCCACCGGTCGACACAGTGTGGTGTGGGCTATGGCCTCACCCAGTGGCCGGGGGGTTATAGCCACGTAGCCTTTTGTTGTATTTTCAATCACGCTAGCCATTTTTTCTACGACCGTTGTTAGTCTAACAACGTCAACCGAATGGCTGTCATAAATGTGCATAAGTACAGTCTTGCGTACATGAACGGTGAAACACAATAGGGCAACATTTTCGTGCGGATTTTAGATTTTTTTTTCCATGGACTTTTTTCTTGTTTTTAAAGTGAGGGAGTGAGAGAAATCGTTACCAAAAGGAAACATTTTGGGACCGTTTTAAGACTTTTTTTAAAACAACGTGCCGGCACGTTTTGGACTTTCTGGAAAAAGTTGTTCTGTAAAAGAAAAAAGTAAAAGCAACTGGCATCAAGAAGAGCTGGTCTTAATTGATTTATTCAACTGGAAGTTCAAGCGTGTGGAAATTGTTGCTGATTGTGTAGAATTTTTTTTTCCTTTTTGGGAAAAAAAATTGATAAAAATGCACCGGACACCACCAGCACGGGCCCAGTTTTTACTATTCATTTGGCTGGCCCTTGAAGCATGTACGCAGTAGGTGCCGTGGATACACTGGAATGTTGTGCGTGGTGTCTTTAATTTGGGACATTTTGAGAGAAAAATGAGGACGCCGGCAAGTTTTGCCACTGTCATGAGCTGCAGCTTTGTCATGGCTAGCTGTCTTGTTTGATACCCTTGGATTCAGTAGGCTGTGTTTTCTATAACTAAAACAAAAAGAGAGAAATAAATCTGTACTTGAGTCCAAACACCAGACAGCTTGCTCAGTAACATCAGACTTAATGTCGATATTCCCGGATGATGTTTATGAGCATCAGTACATAGGAGGTACTCAGTTTCAAATGTTGGTTTTGTCCAAACAGATGTTTAATATTTAAGTAATTTTCTTTTATATATATATATATTTAAAAACTGAAAATATTTTACTTCTGTGATACTAGTTAATCTTCTGGTTAATGGCAATTGGTTTTTTGTTTTTTTAGCAAGGTATCAGCAGACGAGTTTTGTTACCATTGATACTGCCACATGCATCAATTGGGCAAGTTGTGAGCTTTGATGACCTTGACGGCCGAGGTTAGATTTGGTATGCGGTTTGACATTTTGCATGTCACGTTCCCTTGCCAGAACACTACAGAAAAGTACATGTAGTTACTAATGCTGTTAATTGCATAGCACTGTTTTATTGTTAAGCTGGCAAATTGAAATTCGAGTTGTGTTTCGTTTGGCAACTCCACTGAAAGTTGGACTGATGCAATTTTTAGAGACATTTGGATTGGGATCCTGGAAAAGAAATGACAGAATTAATGTTAACTTCCTGCAGGACTTTATGGCAGATGATATGAAAACCAAAAAAGGAGGGGAAAAAAAAGCAAATGAAACCAAATCACATGGGCACCGGTGAAAAATTCAAGTATTTCATGAAGAGTTTTTAAGAGAAATTGGGTTTGACCCAACCATTAGTGTCTTAATAGCTAAAGAAAAAAGGCAACCGGAAAAAAACCCAACCAAATAACACAATGTCAATTAAGAGGAATTAAAAAAGTCTTAGTTTCTTTGCATAACAACACCCTGTTAGAACACCTTGTCTCATGGGGGTTGGATGGGTGGGATGGGATTGAGGGTAGAATCCTGGGTAGTCTTGTATTGTCTCTAGGACTCGAGTAGATTTTTTAGTGGTGCTAGATTCCACGAATTGGTGGTCTGTGTTGAGTCATATAAAGTAATTGTGTTGGCGTAACATTCAGTGAGAGAGACAAACCTTTTAGGCACTGTGTACGCCTTGTCAACTTTTGTTAACCTATTGTTTTCTCACGATCTCAGTGTTGATATTAAAAAAACTGCTAATATTAATACATTTTAAAAAATGATGGTGATTATCATGACAACGATGGCCACCCTGAAAGGTTGTCCTTTTTTTTTTTTTTTAAATCTTCTTGATAGTGTCCTTGCTTGTGGGGTAGTCATTTTAGGAGATTCGTTAATGTTTAACACCTTTTAAGGTTTAAGCAGTTTGGCTTGAATGTGTCAACTCCCTCTCCCTTTTTTCGGGTGGGCAATTTTTATGGAAAGAATGTAATTTTTTGACAATGAAATGCACAAATGCCTACTCATTTAAACTTGCTATTACCAGCATATTTATTAATTTCATTTGAGTGTTTTTTTCTTTCTTTCTTTGGTTATTAATGGTACTATGAAGTCATCCCTTGCCGCAACATCACAAACGTGAATTTCCTCTCCCGTCCCCCTCCAAAGAAAAAGACACAGTCATTCAGTAAATTTGAAGACAAAGGTTGAACATCAGACAAGGCTGCCTCTGTTGTATTGACAATAATAGTGATTAAAAGAAATCCAATATCTGGCTACGGTTCATTATGGAAGACACTTGTTGTATAGATCTGTATTTGGGATAAACACTTGGAAACGACGTGTAGGTTATTGGTGCCGTAACCAATGTAGTCTTAAGGTGTAACAGGTTGGGTGGACGTTAACTCTCCCAGGCTGCTCTGAAGGATGTTCATTGTATTCATTTGTTTGAAAAAAAGTGCTGGCAGGTTTTGAATTTTATGAAAAAAAGTTTAAAAATAAAAAACCTTTAAAGGGACCAAACCAAAAAAAAGTTTAAAAATTATTTAAAAAAAAAACAATTGCCAATTTTGATGGCAGGTATGCACACATTGATGAATTGAAAAACCTTGCAACTGTGTATAAGTAAAATATAATCCATCAGACAACAACGTTATGAAAACTGCCCTTCATTATTTCTCTCCTAAACACATCACTAGATTTAGAACTCAATAAACAGGCCTTTTTGAATTGGTCCGAGCATATATTACTGTACAGTTGGTGTATAACGTAAGATTAGTAGTTCATAAGGATTAAACAAATTGAAAAAGAAAAAAAAAAAGAAGAAAAAAAAAAAGAAAAAGTGGTTTAATTAGAGTTGCACTGCTGTCTGCCTGGCCTGACATCTGAGTTGAGGCTCTGGTTTCGTTTCTTGTATTGTGTGTTGCTATTTATAAGACTTCATATGTATATAAATAAATATGAACCCATATGTATTTATATATGTATTAACATTCGGCACCGCGGGATGTGAATGTGTAATTATCTATGCCTTGAACTATTTCACTGTTTTTAGTCCAAGACAAGTTTTGTTGTGTACATTGTACACCGAGACATGTCCACCAACAAGTTTTTTAACATGTATGTGTGGAGTAACTTTAAGGGTCATAGGTCACATCCCTGAGCTGGATGTGAATTAGGTGAAACAATGATTCCCAAGAATTAACCAATACTTAAAAAGAAAACCACCAGTACTATGCATTCCCCGTTTGAATGATATGTGACATAGGATTGATTGTTGGGAGTTTGTTGGCAAGGGAGGGAAGAGCATATAGGCATATAGTTTAACTTTTAAAAAAGCAAGCCTTTTTGTTTCTTTCTTTTTTTTTCCCTTAATTTTTTGTTTGTTGGATACATGTCAGAAGCAGAGTAGATACCAGTGTCTATAGCACATGTACTGATATCCTGAAAGCTCCAAGACCCATTTGGGTTCAGTGAGTTTTTATGGACTGCTCAAACATCTTACATTGATAAGTCTGGCACACTCCGAACCTGATGCCGTGAAATGGCCTATGCTCAAAACCGATCTCAGAACAAGCGTTGAGGAACGGTTAAAGAATAGTCTCTTTGCTCTGCACTGCTGAGTATGCATCCTTTGGAAGATTGAAAAATGAACTCGGATATTGGGGGTTGATTTAAAGTGGCACTCTGATCAGTGCCAATGCAAGTGGCTTGCTGTGGGCTCTAATGTGGTGTGGTATCACTGTTGTAATGTGGTGTGAGGGTATCTGGCAAGGGCACAGATGGAACCAGTTTGAACCAGTCTCGACTTGATCACAGCCAGATGGATTGAACCAGTTTGAACCAGTCTGGACTTGATCACAACCAGATGGATTGAACCAGTTTGAACCCGTCTAGACTTGATCACAACCAGTTGGATCAGGTCCATGTGGATTTTTTTTTAGTATGGTACCTATTCCGTGCACATGAAAATCTTGCTTGTTGAGTTGGATGACCACACACCTTACTGCTGGCTGCAAAAATTAACTTCTAGTAACTTTCCATCTTTATTTCAAGAGAACTTGTCTTGGTTGACTGTTTGGCAGTTCTACTGCTCTCCACTTTTTGCCGTGGGTTACTTGTAAGTGTAAGAATTTCCAATAAGAAACAAAACCAGAATCTGTAAAAATTTGTGAATTTGCGGGAATTTTTGTTCTCCAAGTCAGTCAGTGCCAGCTTGACTGCTGAGGAAATTTCTGTTCTCTCTCGCTCTCATCGAGTAATCCAGGAGTCCATATTCTACCATTTTCGAGCTCATCACGTCCAACATACAACCCATTCTTGCTAAGCCAGATTTCTCTAGGACACTTTTTGGTTTTGTTTTTCCTCCCTACTAATCACATGAATCTATAAGTTAAGCAGCTGTGCAGATCTCTTTTTAAAAAGTACAGTAAGGGGGGAATTGTGGGAGTAACGTAAGATTTTACATTGTATATGTATATATTCATAGATGGTGGTAGGCGTTTATTATCACGTCGAAACACAAACACTGTTTGATTACGCGTTCTCCACCTTGACTTTTTTGGCGGCAAGGTTAATGTGGGGGGGTGTACTATTAACAAATGTGAATGTTAGAACGTATCGCAGAAGTTGTACTGTAGGATTTGTCAAAAAAAAAAAGAAACATTAAATATACGCTGCCTGCTGTTGTCAGAGATATTAACAATTATTGATATTTTTATTTTGTTTTTTGCATGTCAATTTTACTGGTTCAAGCATAGTACAGTTGGAGGTAGCTGTGATAACGGTTGTTTTCAGAACAGTGTTTTTTTTTTCTTGTGGAAGTAAAAGGTACGAGTTTTGCAGATCTTGAAGGTATATAGGTTAATTGTTCAAGAGCACATGCAGAGTTCATACAGTACACATCTTGATAATTCATGTACTTTAACAAAAAAAAATTGTGAAAATGGGTGTGAAGGATGCTTGTATAACTGTGGGGGATGTTTCTTGCCAAATTTCTTTGGGAGGGGAGGGGGAAGTGGATACTTGGCAAAAGAAGATAACTTGACTTTTTTCAGTATCTTTGTTTTCTTTTTAGATAAGTATGAAATGAGTAATCTTGTCAGATCTTAACTTGGTCTTCATGTACCTTTTTAAGTTAACATTTGTACTGTTGTACCTGGTAAGTAATTCTAGTCTGTGTAAAAGTGTGTGATTGGATGAATCTTTTGAAGAAAAAAAGGTGTTGACAATGTACTGTTTTAAATGCGTCTGGTCAGTTAAACCATGCCTTGGCTTATTTGAATTCTGGACAGAATTTCATGGTCTTGTGGTTTTTCCTGATTTTGTAATTTTCATTATCCCCTTTTTTAGCACATGCCCCTCCCCGGGGAATCGCTTACCTTCAAAGTTTGCACGTTGTTCAAAAACAACCTGCGTGCTTGGTAATGCATTTCTGTGGGGCCAGGTGATTAAAAAAGGCCCTAAAACCGAGATTTTTATGTTTTCTCGACATGTTACATTGCTAACTTGTTCGAGGCATTTGATTGTAAATTGTTGATGTAGGAAAAGAAATTTAGCAAAGCTACAAATTGTGAAGGGTGATTGCAGTGCTGGAACTAGGACGTCGTAGTGGTTCCTAAAATAAAAAAAATCCCACTTATATTTCATCTGTAATTACAAAGAAATGAAAACGTGCATTTCCTTTCCTTTGAACCCCAAGCTTTGCCATGGAATGCATACTTTGTTTCACAGACAGACATCAGCTTCCAACCGATAATTCATTTTACCAGCTCCTTTTTTTTAATCCTTGGAATTTTTTGTTTTATTTTCAAACAGCAAATTTTTTTTTCTTGGCTGTTACTATTTTTGCATTTTATAATTGTTGACGATCAGCATTGTTTAGTTATCGAGCTTATATCCTACCAGTGAGGAATGGCCGAATAATAATGTTGGATGTTCCAAGCATAAAAAAATAAGTTTTTAAAACTCCAACCACTTTTTGTCCCTAATGGGATAGAAAAGAAAATAATTTAGAATTGATTTTTTTGTCTGTTGCCAGGAGTAAGGCTACGTAATATTCTTATTGGTGCAATTTTTTGTGCTTATCTTCACTCACCTAGCTTTCTGTGAAAAAAAAAAATTAAAAATAAAATTTAAAAAAAGTTAGTGTTTTTTGGAGAAAAATAATTATGGCAGGTCTTTTAGATAATTGAGAGGAGACTTCACATTGTGATCATGTTATTTTTTATTGTTAATAGACTATCAACTATTGTACGTCCATATTTTTAAGTTCCAGTTGGCATGCATTGTTTGTCGTTATTGAAAAGTCCTGCAGAAAATTGCACACAATAAAATAACTAATGGTCTTCTTCAACAAAATGATTTCTGTGATTTCATTGTTGGCAAGTGACAAGCTTGTGATGGCTCTGCGCAGTGCGAGAGAGGGAGCTTTCGTCACGAGAATTGCCACATCACATGCTTGTTTGCATGCACTCGGCGCCAAGTGTGCACAAGTAATGCCCCTAATCTGAAGTGTACTGTTTCATGTTGCTGCATCACACATCAGCATGATGTGTAGGAAAAGTCACTCCAGTATCTCCGGTGCTAGCGGTGGGGTACTTGCGGAGCAAGAGTAGTGCCAACTTCAGACTTTGGAACCAAAATGGCTGATCATTATACGTGCGGTACCACATTGTCCATGCATAATCCACCATTTTGGTTTCAACAATAGAGACCCTCTTGTAACTCTCTAAAGAGTTCTAGATACTTGTCCACAAAGCTGGTGTCGTCTGTCCACTTGCTTTAATCCACAACATTCATTGTAAGCAGTCACTGTTTGCACTGAATCATTTGATTGGTGATATTCTGTAATCTCTATTCAGACATTTGCAACTTTTTTGAAGTTGTAGAATTTAATTTTTGCAGCAGCATATTGCAGAGCACCTCCCATTGAAAAAAAAAATCCCGAACCCTTGTATTCCAGTCACTACAAACCTCTAAAGGGTACCACGCCCCACTGGTTACTTGTCACTCTTATAAAATCCTTCAAAACGTTTTCCAAGAGGGAGACTGAAAAATTGGACTGAGATTAATTGTGAACTCAAGATAAGGCTTTTTGGATACAAAAGGTTAATTTGCATACAAATGGCTTGCCCAGTGTGGAAAATACAAAATGCAAAGTACCTTTCCTTATTTGGGTGTCTTATAAAGAATTCTACATTCACTTTAGTAGCTTGCGTTACAGTTCAGTACATTTTATATCACAAAATAGGAGGGCGCTATTTGGTCTCTGTAAAATCTTTGGGTTTACTCTTAATTTACCCACTTCTAGTAGTACCCTTCTATTGTGTCCACCTTGCTTCAAAAGGCCCAAATGATCCTGAAGTAATCAATAATGCACTGTTTACTTGAAAATGTGCCACACAGTTAGTGTACATGCAAGTTTCAACTACAGAGCAGATACCGGACATCCATTCTTACTCTAGGTTGAACCAGAAAGTAACAACCCCATGTTTGTAGTTTGGACAAATCCTACTTTAAAATTCTGGATAGAATTTTTTTTCCTTCTCTCAGGTTGAGTAAGGGGCAACGCTGAGTTTACGTGGCGCTATCTCTTATTTCGCTTTTGAATTTGCCCCACCCGACCCACTTCTTGTCTTGACTCCCTTTTTTTTGTTCCAGCTAGTAATAAGGAAGTGACAGTTCCTATACTTTACAATGCCATACTTCCTTATCAGCTTAAAGATGCTGATTTCTTGAAGAATTCTGACAAATTTTATACAATATTAATTTCACAGACCCTCATTTCAGACAAAAAAAAATTACAAATGCTAAATTAGAGTTTAATATTGGCTTCAGTTAATTATTTGAGCACAACATTGAAGATTGAGAAGAAAAAAAGTTGCAAAATGCATTTGAGAGTGTACTTTTAAACATTTTTACCAGACTGATTGACATGGTGCGGAGTTTGAGGAAGGAAATAGATTTTCTCAAAAGATTCTTTTGTTTGTAATAACAGCCTCCCTAGTTCCCTGTAAATGAGAGCCATTGGCTTTGAGCAGCATTTTCACATGTTCATTTGTTAGACACGTTAATCATGGAAGCAGCGAGGTTGGTTTTGCTGATCATCGTGTCAGGTCTGATGATAGGTCAGACTTGCTGTTTTTCTTCATCCTCAAGTTCATCGTCCTTAAGTGTTTCATTAACTTCCGATGATGTTGAGACCTTTCAGGTTTACGCACAGAAGCGGGTAGTGGTCGCTGGTAGCAAGGCAGTAATCATCTGCAACTTCCCGCGACAGTTATCCTGTCAAGACCTACACTGGTATCATGGACCCACCATGCTATTCCAATGCAGCAATATCATGTCCAATGCCCGTCATTTTTCGGTCAAGTACATTGACAAGCATGCCATAAGCAAGTTGATTATCAGCAATACCAGACCAGAAGACAGTGGGGAATACTCCTGCGGGTTGAGTAGGGATCAGGATGACAAGAGTGAGGCATCTGGTTTTGTCTCCACCCCATCGCAGCCCTATGCGGAAGGATCCACAACACTGACTGTGCTTAATGTGACAGAGACTCCGCCCATATGCAAACCAGTGCGAGCCAGTCGAGTTGGTCAGACTGTGTCGTTGACCTGCAGTCCCCCTAGAGGTTCCTACCATGCCCTGCTGGTGTGGTACACAGGAGCCTTGAAGGTCCTTAAGGGCCCCCAGCTCACTAAATCAGACGACCTCTTCACATTCACCAAGACCCTCAGAGAAAGTGACAACTTCAAGAATTTCACCTGCCTTGTTAGCGCGGGTAAGCATCCCACTGACTTAACAAAGCCAAGTTGTTCCCTTACCCCTCTCAAAGTTGATTTTATTGTTGCTATCAGCCCTCATGTTGCACACACCAGTAACGGTCAACCAGCTGATTTCAGCTGTGTGACCCAGTCTGCATCTAACGTTACCCACTACCAGTGGTATGCCCTGGTGCGAGGGAAAATTAAGACTGTAAATCCCGACTGCTCATCTTGCCGCTACAAGATACTTGACGGTGGTAAGATGCTTCAGATTCCGCAAGTGGCAGCTTCAGAAGACAACGGTTTGAGAGTGAAGTGCAAAGCTTCCAATACTTGGCAGGAGACAGCTTACAGCCACTGGAGTTTGGTGTCTGTGACTGACACCCAGTCGGAGAAGTTCAGGGATGACAATGCAGTGAGCCACAGTCATGCTCCTTCCACAGTAATCGGAGTCCTGGTGAGTGTTGGCCTGTCTGCAGCAGCCCTAGCTGGTGTGTACTACATCCTAAAGAAAAAAATGACCAAGGGACCGAACATACCACAACAGGTCAACACTGACAGTCAGAGATACCAGGGCCTCCCAATGAAGACCCTGCTAAGTCCTGGCGAACCACCTGCTGGCAGGCATGAAGGCAATCCATCAGAGATGGCCTATGACATCCCCAGACCTCAGCCACAATCCCATGGCCGACCAGAATCTACAGGCGACAATCCCCCAGACCTGCCAGCAAAGGAGGGTCATTATGAGCTTGTCAATATGGAAGTGCAGCATCAGGGGACGACAGCTTGCAAGACATCCGTCGATGATGGGAAGCTCTACGAGATCCCTCGACCTCAACAGGTGTAAGAGGTACCCAGTTAGTAATACAATGATATAACCAAGTATTATCAACCCAGTCAGTAAGTTAGTAATATAACCAAGTATTATTAACCCAGTCAGTAAGTTAGTAATATAACCAAGTATTATTAACCCAGTCAGTAAGTTAGTAATAAAACCCAGTAACATAACCCACCAGCCAGTGATAAAACCCAGTAACATAACCCACCAACCAGTAATAAAACCCAGTAATATAACCAAGTATTATCAACCCAGTCAGTAAGTTAGTAATATAACCCAGTAACATAACCCATCAGCCAGTAATAAAACCAAGCAATGAAACCCAATCGGTTCTATATCCCAGTTAATAATACAACCCGATCAGTGGTTATTCTACAACAAAACGCCTTTATCTTTGTTTTAAGATCCAATGATTAATTTTCCAGTGTTCTCAACATCACATTTCTATTCCCTTAATAAAAAGTGACTGAATACCATCCAAGTGTTGTAATATGACAAACACAGAAGGTTGGAGGGTAATTCCAGAAATTAGGGGTCCATTTTTGTGTGTGTCCCTGTCACATCTGACATATGATTTTGTAAGGTCAGGACACATTTTCTAATTTCCAAGAGTGATGAATTAATGCAAATAACCTGCCAAACAAATAGTAATAGTTTGAAATCAATTCCGGTGATGTTTCCATGTCAAATAACAAAGGTCAGATGTAACAGGGGCACAAAAATGTCACACTTTTGGACCCCTAATTTCTGGAATTGTCCTGGAAACTTTTTTTCTTGTTCTTGAGTCTAGACTCACAATATTGTTGTACCCAATGTAAAGATAAAGATTACATCCAAGGCTCTGTGCTTCCAGCTTAGAGCTCAAAACTAATTACAGCATACACTACAAATTTGGTTTAATATTTTTACCACATTTGGGTAGTTAACAGCTTTTTAGTCCCTCTTAATGGAGACAGACTTTCTTGTAATGAACTGATGTAGTGTTCAGTGTAATTTGAGTTTTGAAAAGAAAAAAGGGGGAGAGGGAGAAGCATTTTTTCAACAGTAACGTTATTTTTAAGGTTGATACGTTGCTGTAAAAATGTGTGATGGCCTTACAAAATGGTGATTGTGAACAGTTTAGGGATTTCAAGAATCAGCTATGAAAAAATAACTTTGTTTTAGAAAGTGGAAGGTTATAAGTTACCCCCGTGGCTTTTGGTGATGAAAAAATGGAAAATGTATTTGCTGGAGACAAAAAAAATTGGGCTCATGATGAAAGGTTAATTTTTTTTAACTTTCCAGACAAATAGTTGTCTTTGCCTTTTTGCTAATCATCAAGACTTCCAAGGTTCCTACAGACCTTGAGGTACACCTTGAGATGTGACAAACAAGGAAATGTCTTTAAAAAAAGCACAGTCCAGGGGCAGATAAGATGCCATCTTGATATCTGGTAGAACAAGTTTCCTGAATGTGGTCAGTTTGAGTTGGCATTGTGAAAAGTTTACATGTCTTTCTTCAGATGGAATAAAATTTGGAATGCTGAAATTGTTTTTATGGACAATTCTGCATGGGATAACTGTACACAGGGAGAAAAAAATTAAAACACAGAGATTGCCATGGAAAATATTGCAAGGAACTGGCTTCTACCGGCTAATCAAGCTATTTCAATAGGTCAAAGTTCTATTGAGATTTGTGAACTTTAAAAATTGTGCAAATGGTTGTCAAGGCTTATGTTTACGGGATGCTTGAATGATGTATACGGAATGGTAATGCTTCAAATAAGTTGCTGTTTTCCAATTTTGTTTGACTCAAAGACCCACAGGACACCGAAGAACTTTTTCCCTTGGTTTATTTACAATTAGATGTGCTGATGACCAAGCAAAATATATACACTATTTTACAATTTGTAGCTGGAATGTAAAATCCGACAAATAACTAAACCTGAATGACACAAGTTGAGTTTATACAAAAACTCTTCAGTTTTTAATGGACGGATATTTTAACTGCTTCTTTCTGCTCTTTTTAATTTGAACACAGTGTTAAATCTTATCTCCTTAGCATGGAGAAATACCCACTTGGCCAATATTAATAGTACAGAATTGAGCTGCAATTTCTTTATGATGATATGGATAATTCCAGAAATTAGGGGTCCAAAAGTGTGACATTTTTGTGTCCCTGTTACATCTGACCTTTGTTTTTTGACATGGAATCACCGGAATTGATTTCAAAACTATTACTATTTGTTTGGCAGGTAATCTGCATTAATTCATAACTCTTGGAAATTACAAAATGTGTTCTGACCTTACAAAATCATACGTCAGATGTGACAGGGACACCAAAAGATGGACTCCTAATTTCTGGAATTACCTATATCCGAGTTGCATTGTTGAAGTAAAGTTTATCACTGGTCCTCAAAAGTCAACCACAGGTCAATGGGCCACAAGTCGGAAAATAATTGAACGAAGTGTGACAAAAACATTACATTGTCATGATGAAAAAAGCTGGTCCAATGACATGGTTCTAGTGTTAGAGGTATACATAAGAGTAATACATATGAGTCCAAACTCCAGGTTTGCCATACTTGGGCAGGAATCAGCCACAATGGCCTCTCTCCATGCAGGGGTATACATGGGTACTATGGTGGACAGAGATCAAACTGGGCTAATCTTGACCTGCTACGGAAACAGATCTCACGGCCCAGTGAGCAGAGACAATAATGGCAAAGTGTTTTCAGACTTCTGTGACAGAGAGTGATCTACTTGTTCATCCCCATTACCAGACTTAAGATTTACAATAAAACATAGCTTTTCAATGGCCTTAAATTACACTGTTGTTTGACAAATACTAACTTGTGTCATTGTGATATATATTGTGTACGTTATACCAAGCATGTATCCTTCATTTAAACAATGTACACTGAAGACTTTACAAAAGGATAAAAAGGTCAACTTAATTTGTTTTTAAAGACTTGGAACTATTTAAAGACTTTGAAAGACTTGAACTACAAACCTCCTTTACACCAGTGTTGAATATGGGCGATTCACAATAGAGCACCTTCAAAAGTTTGTGACACATTGACCAATCACAGAGCGAGAAATCTGTCAACCCTTTCAAAACGCGCGCAATGGGTTGAAAGATTTCATGCAATGTGATTGGTCAACACGTTGCAAACTCTTGGAGGCCCGTATTGAAATCATTCAACTACACATCGGCATTTTAGAGAGTATTGAATAACATCACAGTCTGGTTAACATTAGCAATAGAAGCAATAGAGCAATGCGTGAACACGCTCTGTTTATTTTTGTTACTTAAACGTATGAACATTTACTCTGAGATTGATAATAAATGCATGATCAAAAGGTACCTCTTGAAGCTCCACGATTTTCCATCTTTTTTCACACAGAATATAGGTGTAAAGTTGTATTGTGGATAAGCGATTTCTCACTGAACTGACAGGACTATAGTTTCAAAAACCAACCATTCTAAATCCATGGAAATCTTATATTGTGTTAGACTTAAGACTTCAAGAAGTTGAGGACTCCAGCCAATGTTACTCTATATGGGACCTGATGTTTTGATACCTAGTGATTGTGTTGGGTCACTGCAAACTGATGGCTTCTGGTGGATTGAGAAAGCTACCAAACAAAGATTCCTTTGGAAATGGGATGACTGACATCAATACCTTGCCTGAGGCAACAGGTGACTAAACCCCGTCAAGTCTCTTTGTCTGGGGTAAAGCTACGCTCCGAGGATCGTGACACTGAACGCATCGAGATCTTGGTCACATGACCCAGCGATGTAACGTCTTCATTGTCTTCCGTTGCATCCGGCTCGACGGTGTTCATGAGGGGTGGGGACTGCCGAAGGGAGGAGCCAGGAGGGGTACGGGGTGGAGAGGGATGGGTGACTGGCCTTGACATGTCTGCCAAGGGGAAACACAAATCAACCAAAAGTGAGTTCCACTGAGGATCTAGACACGAGCTGATCCATCAAAATGACTCTCAAGGCCATTTTTCAGAAATCTTGTCTTAACTTGCAAACTGAGCTCTCAACAGTTTAGGTTTTAGTGGAATTAGTCTTTGTAAAATTACCTTTCATTTGAAAATTGTCAAATTTCATGGTAAACCCAGAAAGTCTTAGCACACTGTATGCACTGAACAATAACATTTAAAGACATATGAAACACATCCACAATTACTGGCAATTTCACCCTTTTCAGAGTGTGACTGTCTTCTCACCTTTCCTCAGCACTGAACCACTAGATCCCGTGGTTCCTGACCTGCTACTCCCATTTGAACTCCGACCTCTGAACCCATCCTCCGGGGTGTTGTTGGGTGGCAGTTTGATTGGAGGCAAGGGCTGGTTGAGGGATAGGGCACTCTCGCTCAGAGCTCTACTGTGACGAGAACCGGCGCTGTTGGGTGTCTTAACAGCAAGGATGGCTGGTGAAGCTCGAGATCCTTCCGTGCCTGGTGCAAGAACAAAATGATTTAATGATTAATGAGATTGAGTT
Organism: Acanthaster planci; assembly: GCF_001949145.1. The sequence continues at coordinate 1,417,766 of NW_019091369.1, read as the reverse complement.
TTACTGTCAATTATTCGGATGCAGCAATGCTGAGGCATTGTCCAACAGTGGACCAGTAAGACTTGATGATACCTGTTTGTGTACAACTAAAATTCTAACTTCTGCTATCTCAATTCCGCCTTTTGAAGCTGATTTGTTCGAGACCACATGGAAGTTACCAGAACAATGTCTGTCTTAGTTTGGAGACAATTTATGAGGATGTTTACACTGGTGATCACGGATACACTTGTGTGCCTCCCAGAATTGTCACCGAAGACTTTATGCTTGGTGCTTAAGAGCCTGTGAGGCAGTTTTGAAGTCAGGCCGTCAGCAAATTCATCACAAGTCCATCCCAGGTCATCCCGTCACAGGCTATTCAAATGAACTGTAACAAAAGCATTTCTTTGTTACTGTTCGTCCTGCTACTTGTCACTGGTGTCGTGATGGACTCAACTGCAACATGGCTGTGAGCAAAAACACTCGACAATTTATGCTGCTGGGAATACTGTCTGGTTTGAGAGTTGAGCAGCTCCTTATCAGATGCACCGACTCTGTGCCTATACGTTTACCATACCTGTGGAATTGGGCCTGCCTTGTTGTGTGACTTGACCCGGGTGGGCTGATGGTCGGTCGATGCTCATGTAGGACCGTACGCTAGCATTGGATGCGTTCACTAAGCGGTCATTGCTGGGTGGAAATGGCTTGGTCAGTGCGCTGAGAAAGAGAGAGATAACAACACCCAAATTAATCAATATTCACCTGTAAATCTTAGTTCTTGCAGAGTGTGGGGTGAAAATGGAAGGGAATGGCAGAAATAATATGGCAGTAAGCAAGACAACTAACAGCATCTTATCATTCCATAATGCAAGGATAAATTGTCAGTCCGGGAAATGACCTGCAGGCTGACAGTCCTTTGTGCAGTCAGGAAGTTTGTGACAATAATAGATTTTGATATCTGACAATATCGAATATTTAGTGTGCTGCAAAGAATTACCAAATTTTATTAAACTAGTGTCGTAGTCAAGTCCATTGAAATTCCCTGATATGCAATCACAAGTCTGTCACGAGCCATCCAGTCAAGTCAACAAGCTATTCAAATAAACTCTGACAAAAATTAACGCATTCCTCTGTCACTGCTCACCCTATTTCTTCTGACTGATCTTGTGAAAGGACTTGAGAATGGACTTGACTATAACGCTGAACTTGGAGGTAAACCACTGAACTTGGAGGTTAGAACTTTGAAAAAATCACAAAAACCTTGAGAATAATGTTCCAGAGGTACTCATTGAGCTCAGATGAATTCTGGCACTGTATGGGTGTGGCTAGCGGGCATTGTAATCACCTCAATCTTTTCTTTCTTTGTAAAGTCCGACCCACCTAACGGTATTCTGACCAATCAGCATGCGGTTCACGTCCAGCTCCAAGATCCGCGGTGTAGTAACCATGGAGAACTGGTCCTTGGCAGGGTCGCCAGCACCGCTGGGTGGGGCGAAGGAGGTGGACATGGCCCACATGGGCTGGGACTGGGGACCCACCAGGTGAACACTAGATCCTTTGATGGGGACCTCGTTGGCTTGGTCTGGGGCAGTCTGCCCATCAGTAGCAGTTGCATCCTGTAGGGGGTGTTGACAAAACTGATTCAGAAGGACTCGCATTTGATAAGCGTAGTTGTACATGTGGCTGTAAGAGTTATGTAAACCAGTTGATACGTAGTCCAACAAAATGAGTCATACGCCGCAACAGTCACTTTTGTGCAGAAGGCCTTTCAAAGAATCTTACACCATGTAAATTAATAGGAACCCTCACTCACATAATACCCATTTTCATCAATCTGTTAAACTCAGTGATACATCATTTGCTCAGTTTGCTTCGTCTAATAGAAAACTCAAGCAGAGTTACGAGAAAAAAATTGACATTAAGACTCTTTTAGGACCAGGTCACATTTGATCAATTTTATTATATGTCCGACAGAGTGAAAGTGTATTTTGAGAGCACAATGGCTAAAGACCGACCACACTTCAATACAGTCATTTCTTTGTCTCACAAAAATATCAACATTATGGAACAGATTGGCACATGATTATCTTGATAATGGACAATGTCAGACATGACACTGTAATTACAACTCAACTGTTGGACCTTCGTTGCTTTTCTGTTCTTGTATCTGTGCACATGAAAAGTGCCAGCGCAACGGTGAAATATAAAAGCATTGATGTTTCTGTCTTATAAAGGATAGGTAGCACTATGTGGGCGTCAATAAATTACACAGGATTTCTGTAATGTCACTCCATTCAGATCATGACGCTAAGAAATGACCACTGACAATGGAAGGTAACTAAAATTATATTATAAATAGATGTGCTTTTAAACTTCTTTTGGAAAAATGAAACAGTGTGCAGAGATCTGACATGGGAGGGTTCTGTGTTCCAAGGCGTTGGGCCTGAAATATTTGTGTCACCACAAAGTGAGAGATGGCACACTGATGTGTGACCTTGGCCAGCAGTTAAGCAGCATGATCCTTACCTGTGTGGAAGGCCTCATGAGGGCACTCTTGACAGGGTGCTGGGAGGCAGGGGTAGGTGCTGGGACCATGTTGAGTGGGGTACCGTCACGTAACGGGGTGATGGGTTTCAGGAAGGGCTTGGGCCGGTAGTTTTCGCTGATCCGGCTCTGCTGGTAGTGTGGAATCTGGTTTCTGAAGGTCACAGTGTGCACAGGAAGAAAATCCAATGATGATGAATATAGAAATTTGACAACAGATCTCTATCATGGGGCAGCCATCTTGCTTTTCTACCATTCAAAGCAATGTAACCAAACTGTGGCTGGCAGGGAATAGTTTGTTCCCTTTTATCATTAAGTGAAATCTTAATGCTACTGCCATTGGGTTGACAGGGAACAAGACAAACATGGTAGCATCATAATAATAGCCCATAGGGTGTCGCTCATGAAATCGGTTTCTTAGAGCTGCTAAACAGTCAGCACAAAAGTTGAGTTCAGGATTGTTGAAAAAGATGCTAGTGCTGAGTACTGTTTCACAATAAAGATATGCCAATGGTTTCTTTGCATTAAAAATTCATACTGTGCTTACTGCTTAAACAGACAGAGGCTAGTAGCACAAAATCAGTTGTAAAGCAATTTACGTTCATCATTTAAAATAAAAAATGTAAAACTTGGTCAGTCCAGCTGGGCAGAATCCCAAGTAACGAAGAAGGAACTGGTAACTAGTCAACAATATGCAACCGGGAGGGATTCGAACCATGGACATCACTACAGAAGGCAGCAGAGGGTCAGGACAAACCCAACCACCGCACCATTCCCCAAACACTTGGAATAATATAATAAGGGAGGCTCCACCATCAAGCTGGAGTTTCCGGTCTTCTCTCTCACCTTCCTTTCCAGGACAGTATCGGCTTGATCATAAAGATGCCGGATTCCTCCTCCACTTTCCGCAACGCTTCCATCAACATTTGAGCCAGGTGTAGACGTTCTGAGGCAAGATTGTCCATCTGATCGCCCCAACGCTGTGCCCTCTACAAATCCAGAGAAGAAACACTCATTAGGTTTAGGGAAAACCTTTGTATCTTGTACTAGCAACAGCTTACAATTTAATGAACTGTGACATTTGTTCACAGAGAAAAAATCCAAGTGAAAATGATTTATAATATTCAATATTCTCTCACCAGGCTCTGTAGTGCTTCCATTCTCTCCAATAATGCGTAGACTTCCTCATCTAAGGAGTTGCTCTGCCTCACGTTCTCTGGGGACAGAAGAACAAAATAAAAATTCAGAAAGTCAAACTTAAAGAGATCTGGATAGAATGAGTGAGAAGTTGCCAAGTTGAGACAAGAACTGATAAGAACTGATAAGAACTGATAAGAACTGACAAGAACGGACAAGTATTCTGCAATACAAGTTCTCAAACTTTGTAAAACTAATGAAGTTTCACACAATTGTAGGAACTTGACTCGCGTACACGTCAGAGAGACCTTCTTTACCTTCAATCTGCTTCATGTGCATGTGGTGAGTGTATTTTTTTGCCAGATGGACAAAGCGTTTTGCTGGTAGGACTGTATACTGATCCATGGTTTGCACCACTTCCATGTATCGCTGTGGCTCCAACTACAAAGAAATAATAGAAATACAACCCTTTGAAAGATTAGGTTTTTAAAAACCAATTTTTAGCAATTTCTGAATTCAGTTGCCAAAACCTTGAGCATGAGGCAAAAAAGGAATGTTTTGAGTGGTGATTGATTCAGGGAAAAAGTCTGGTGAGGTATTTGCTTCTGTTGTAACCTGGGGTGGACTAGCAGTTTGCTTGAGCGCATGCAATCTTGAATTATAAATTTCTACAAAGTCAGATATCTTACAAACTCAAACATTACCTCAAATGACCATTTGGATCAAAGGACATGAGAGCTTAAATTTTATCCATCCTGGACGTTTATTGAAGTTTCCTTGACTTTACTCTTCCTTTTGCTAAGGATAACCCTAACCCTGAGCCAAAATGCCTCTACAACTCTTCACTAGGAAGAAACTTTGTGAAGACCTGGGCTGTTTTCCAATACTCAACTTCGTCTCCGTCTCATGCTTCGTTCCCAAAACCAATCCCCGATTGTGGGCCTGAAGCGTTTAAATTACATTGGATTGCTGCAACTCTTGGCTTTCTTGGATCTTGTTTGATGTTCTGTGGCACTATTAGACTTATTACTGTGTTTGCAGCTTCAAAGTTAGCTAGGAAATAAACAGTGGAGCCTAAGAGGGAGCGGAAGTTGAGTATTAGAAAACGGCCCTGGCTTAGTCTGCACAGGGTTTACACAGCCTGCATTGGGTGGACCTGTTTGTTCTTTGGTCCACACAGAGATGGACAATGACATTAGACTGTCACTCCAACCTTTTCATTTGTCACCAACGAGGGGCACCTATGCAAGGTGAAAGGACTCCCTAGGCCTCATCTTGGTGTACTCTCTCACCTTGCGTGCATTGACAGCTCTCTTGAGGGCTTTCTGGTTGCGCTCAGAGTCTGTTCTGGAGAAGATGATCGTGGGTTCTGTGTTTGGGTCAAAGCGGGCTGACATGCCGGACACTGCCGAGAAAGGTTTGGAAGGGGATCCCCCAAAGGCGGACAATTCATGCTGAAGCTCTTGAATGGTGTCCTGTAACTCCATCATCATCACAGCATTGTTGCTTTGGAGTTTGGCAAAAAAGAACATTATTTTAAAAAACAAAAACAGAAACACCCCCAAAAAATTCTTCTTACAGTTCCCCAAGTTGAATATTTATTTTTATTAAGGTTAGGTAGTATATGAGAACAGAATAACCCGTTTTTGAGTTCTCGAAAGGAAAGGGATTCACTTTAAATAAACCCATCTGGCTAGTAGATTATTTCGTTTGCTAGGAATAGGAAGATTTTTAGAGTGTACAAATATTGTACGTGGAAAATGAGTTTTTGGTTTTGCACTTACTTTAGCTTATCTTCATAATCTTTCTTCTGTTGGTCAAGACTGAATTTCCTGTGAGAAAAAGTGATGAGAAAAGATACATCCGGTGCAAAATAAGATTTCTGAAATAAAATGTATGTGTTACAAGGCAATCCTGTCAGTACACCCAACGTGGTGAAACTATGTCGCTACTGTATCCGACATGTAAGACATAATTTTTTCCTTTGATGTCTGCAAAACTGTTTGAGGTCTTCTTGGACCATTTGTTCATCAGTTCACTTGGTCATCAAATTTCATCTCAGTTTCAAGACCAATGACAGGGTTGCTTACAAATTCTCGTAATTTTCTCTTAGTTCTCGGACATCTGGGTCGGTGACTGCTGTCATCTCAACAGTAGATTCTGCTTCTATCGTCTGCTTGTCTTCCCTCTCTTCCTTCCTCAGGCTGGTTGTCTTGGAGGTATCTGCCTGCGTAGTAATCAGGGAGGATACGGCAGGCTCCTGCAAGGGGATAAACAAAAGTGACCAATCTTGGTTTTTTTTAAAGGTACCGTTTACAAACGCTAATGTGAGCTTGAACAGCCACACTTAACATAATAATCCTAGTTTCTTGAGTTCATTCCGACTCATGTTATGTTTGTTAGCACGGAAGATATGAGTCCTTCTGTTCTACTACCAGATATTTACAAGTTTTGCTACACTGTTATACCTGCTTGTTGTACCTACTTCTGATATCTAGTAAATTAATCAAGTATTTATGAAACCAAACTGAACATCTTTTATTATGAATTTGTTACGAGCATGACTGTAAATGTTTACAAACATGAAATAAGCTGGAAAGAACAGCGCGGAACTTTACCCAATTTTCAGTCCACCAATGATGATATGATTCTGTGAAATGATGCTTCAGAAATACTCCTACTTACCATATCATTGTAGAGGTAGCTGTTGATGATGCTCGCTGCCTCCTTCAGAACTGGAAATAAAATATCATCGACAAAATTGAGACATTGGTACAAAATGGACAATCCCTGTGACTAGCTGTCAGACACTGGTACAAAATGGACAATCCCTGTGACTAGCTGTCAGACACTGGTACAAAATGGACAACCCCTGTGACTAGCTGTCAGACACTGGCACAAAATGGACAATCCCTGTGACTAGCTGTCAGACACTGGCACAAAATGGACAATCCCTGTGACTAGCTGTCAGACACTGGTGCAAAATGGACAACCCCTGTGAC